>CM060682.1:94477882-94625382 GCA_030686995.1 Artemisia argyi
CTTTCAAATCATCTTCCTAAATCCTTTGATCATAAGATTATAAGTTCTTGTTTCAAGTGATTTAATCCCTCATCATTCAAAGTGCAAGAGAAGAATACTCCTCCAACATCTTGTTAAGAAGTATTGTAGATTTGTGTATATTGTTAGTAGTTGTGTAAATCATTTGTAAAGAAGTAGAGGTTTTGTTATAGATAGATTTAGGTGTGATTAGTAGAGAAAAGAAGTTGTGAATAGAAGTTATGGATAGAAGTAGTAGTAGTGTTGTGAAGCAGAAGTAGTGAAGGTGTGTAGTAGTAGTGGTGTGCATAAGTTGTGAAGAAGTTTGAGGATGGGTTTGGTATAGAGTCAAGCAAGGTGGTTTGAAATTCCATTGCTTGATGGAGGTGATTCTCAACCATGCTTTGGATTTCCACATATGAAGGAAAGAAAGACTCAAAGGTTTGGGCTTGAGAATGTGGTGGAGTTGGGTGATCATGGTTTTCAAAATTTGGTTCTCCATAAAGAAGACCATGGATGTCATGGTAAATAGGGTGAAACAACAATGGTTTGGGTTGATGGTACACTTGTTGTGGTGGTTGGGTGTGGTTAAAATGCTCATTTTGGTCAAGAATTGACCTTGGTGATTTATTTGCAAAAGGTGGTGGTTGTGTAGGTCTTGGTGGAAGATCATTGAGATCTTGGACAAAGGGGTGTGGTGATGTTGGCGGAGATCCAAATAACTCCATAGGTTCAAGTTTGGGTAATGGTGATGGTGATGAAGTTTTGGATGGTTGGGTTGGAGCACTTGGTGGAGTTGGGTCAATGGGCGATTTAGTTGGTGGTGGAGTGAGCTCATTGGGTTCATTGGATGATCGAGATGGAGATGCAAGGTTCAAAAAGTGTTCATTTTTTATAGGTGAGGTGAATTCATCTGAAGATGAGGAGCCTAGGTTGATGGATTGGTTAGACCATAGTGGTTTTACACTTATCCGGGCGGTTTTCCAGATGGGTCGTGATGGTTGAGAAGTGATTGTTGACTTTGTCATGGTTAAAATGGTTTAGAAGTTTAGAAATTGTGATGAAGAAGGTGTGATTTGATAGTGTTTAGGATGGTTTAATTTATAGTGATGAAGGAGTGTGGGAAGGAGTGTTTGGATTTGATGTTAGGCCATACAAAAATGGAGGTTCCTAATGATTTGGAAAACTAATTGTGGGTTGTCATATCATGGAAGTCAATCCAATGAAAATGGTGAAGTGAGAAGACAAGATTTGCACTAAATGCTTAGTGGTTTTGGTAAATTTGTTGAAGGATAAATCTCAGGGATTTCAAGGAACCTTTAGAAGGGTTCCTTCCTTTATGTGTGAAGGTTCCTTGGGGTGGTTATGGCTAATTTTGAAATTTGGCGGGAAATGGTTTTGTTTGAGTTATAAGGAATGAGAAGTACCCTATTGTGCTAAACAAATTACAGGAAATTGGTTTCTATCTAAAAGGATTGTATTTTGGTGTTTGGATGTTGAAATGTTGAAAACTAAAAAAAAATCTGCAGGCAACTGGCGGACCCTTCAGGATACACAGGCGGAACCCGTGTGAGGGTTCCGCCCAGTCCGTTGGGCCATTTCTGGGTTGCCCAGAAAATACACTGGCGGAATCCAATTTTGGGTACGGCCAGATCCGCCAGGCCTGAAAAATTTAGCAGTCCGCGATTTTGGCCCGCGAGATGATTTTCAAAATTTTCGAAAACTCCTAAAATCAAAAAGATAATGCATTTCTGGTTAGGCAATGCAAAAAATAGACACGTAAACACACATACCATAGGACTTTGACCTTGAGGTCGAGAATTTCACTATACTTAGTGAAAATTTCATAAACATGAAAATTTGACAACTTGCCAAAAGTTGTCTACCTGCATCATTGTTAGATAATACATGTTCCAAATAGTATCAAACATTGTACCAACACACAAGTACATCACAAACATTGTTTAAACAACCAAATTTGTTCAAATAGCACCTAGTGCCAAACACTCCTACACACCCGCACTCATTGACGGTCAATCTTGTTCTTGAGCTTTCCAAGGAATCTTCCAAGATTCTTAAACATCCCCTTTGTTTGCTTGAACTCCGCCGACTCATTTGGAATATCCAAAAGTTGGGATAGGTATTCGAGAGGTGGGAGCCTAGAGTTGGGCGAAGAGTCATCTTCACTCATTGACGAAGATGATGAGGAGGTAGGAGGATGAGGACGTTTTCCTTGGGCTTTGTAAACTCTCTTATCACTAAGTGGAACAAATGTGTGTGGAATGAGAGAGTATTCAAGACGAAGACCATTTGGAGTTGGTGGAATGGGTGAGATGAACCTAAAGAGACGAGTCAAGAGCATTCCATATGGCATAGCCGTTGTACCATGCACGGGAATGTCAGTCATTCTCTTGGCCATGTAGTAGGCAAGGTTGAAAGGTTGCCTAACGGACAAAGAGTAGAGCATGTAGCAAAGGCAAAGATTGATATGATCTCGGTTTCCTATGGTGCTAATGACATTTGCTCTAAGGACTTCCTCCCATTTCTTGAATTGGGGCGTGAGTTCATTCATTTCCATTCCATATGGGTCCTTATCGACCTCATTTCCTGAACGGGTTCTCCTAGTGTTGGTTGTCCTAACAAAGAGGTGGTCATGGAGTACATCTTTTGACACAAGAGGTGTGTCATAAGGATGGATGCGGTCATGGAGGTTGTCAAGAGTTGAGAGGGAGTGCAAGTCGGAATAGATGCAAGTACCACGGTTTGGGACACCTAGGATTTGAGCAAACTCCTCAAGAGTGAAGGAGTATTGATGACCACTAGCCCTAAAGTTGATAGACATTTGACCATAATCATCCGTGGAGAGGACGGTGGATGCATAGAATTCCAAAATGAACCTAGGACAAATAGGCTCGTTGATATCCAAAAGACACTCAAAGTTGATTGTGGCAAATCGGCGTAAAGGCTTGTGCCTTCTAGAAAGGACGGGTCAATGGTTCTACCCTCATGGACATAATGTTTTTCTAAGGCTTTGAAAACATTGACTTGGTTTGGGGTAAGGCCTTTGGTTTTGTGGTGTTTTGGTAGGTACTTAATGGTGTCCTTGTGGTCGTAGTGGGTTAGAGGAGGCATGATGATTCCTAGAACAACAAAATTTCACATTTTAGTTTAAGTAAACTACTATTATAATGTGGATGTTCTAGTGTGTGCCTATACGAAAACAATGTGGAGGTGCGGTTATCTTGACTCATTTTGATGCTTCAAAAACGTTTTATAATGCAAGTTTTGTTATAAAACAAAAGATAACCCAAACGCTCCTAGTTCAATGTAGCTTCGCTTGAATGTACCCGAAAATACATATTGGTTATGTATTCCCTTTAGCATTCAAGAGACATTATGCAAGTTATGTTTTAAGCATAACGTTTTGATTTTGTATTCTCAATGTGAGACGAAAAAATATTTGTCCTATTTGTGAGAAATTTTTGGAAAAATTTGTCATGGGGTGTTTTAGCAAACATGTTTACACTTAGTAAGAATGCAATTCCTAACTATGGGGAACATGATTAGTTTTGTTAAACACCTAATTTCATGCATGAGTTTCTCAAGTTAATGCATAACCCCAAGTTTTTGTTTTTGTGCAAAAATAGAATTCCTAGACTCAGATCAGGATTGTAATCAAGTTTAGAATACTTACAATGATGATTGATTTGCAATGTGAGTGAAAAGAAGACCAAGAAATCGTAGGTATGGATGGATGGTAAAGTGAATAGTAACAGTTAGGAAGTGGTGGTATGAGATAATGGGTGTTTGGTTTAATATAAACAAAAAAATTGGTTCTGCAGGTCGGCGGATACAGCGGACCCCTGAGGTGGGTTCCGTTCGTTGTGTCTGGGGGTTCCGCCAACCCTGCCGAGAAAAGGAGTTATGGATTTGTTTTGATTTTTGTGATTTTTGTCTAATGTACAGAACTACAACGTAGGTTCCATGAGTCCTAAGCCTAGCCTAAGAAGGTTAAAAGGTTCACGTTTAAGGGGTTTCGTGAGAATGTCGGCTATGTAGTCTTCGGAAGAAACTTTCTCAATTGAGATATTTCCTTTTTGAACGTTGTCACGAAGGAAATGATGACGGATTTCAATATGTTTGGTACGAGCATGTTGAACCTGGTTTTTGCTAAGATCAATGGCACATTTGTTGTCACAAAGAATTGTGATGTCGTTAAGTTGAATTCCGTAGTCGACAAGAGCTTGCTTCATCCAAAGAGCTTGTTAACATGCCTTTCCGGCCGAAACGTACTCAGCTTCCATTGTTGAGATAGCAAGAGCCGTTTGCTTCTTAGAGAACCCTGAGGTGAGACAATGTCCAACAAAAGTACAAATACCACTTGTACTTTTTCTATCAACATAGTCACCGGCATGATCCGAGTCGGCATACACTATGGTGTCTATTCCTGTTCCTTTAGGATACCATAAACCTAAATGTGTAGTACCCTTAATATACCTAAAAATCCTTTTAACGGCTTCGAGATGAGTAGTCTTAGGATCTTCTTGAAAACGAGCACATAGACAAACACCAAACATAATGTCGGGTCTACTAGCCGTTAGGTAAAGTAGACTACCAATCATACCTCTATATTTAGTGCTATCTACGGATTCACTTTCCTCATCCTTGGTGAGTTTAGTTTCCGTGGACATGGGAGTTTTGATTCGTTTCGAATCTTCTAATCCAAATTTCTTAAGCATGTCCTTAATATATTTAGATTGGTTAAAGAAGATACCATCTTCTAGTTTTTTAATTTGGAGTCCTAGGAAAAAGTTGAGTTCTCTCATCATACTCATTTCAAACTCGTCATGCATGATTTTTGAGTAATCCACACATAATTCTTGACAAGTTGATCCGAATATAATGTCATCAACATAGATTTGGACTATGATAATATGTGAATCTTTCTTCTTAGTGAAGAGAGTATTATCAACTAAGCCCATGGTATACTTATGGTCAACTAGGAAGGTTTTAAGTCGATCATACCATGCTTTTGGAGCTTGCTTAAGTCCGTAAAGAGCCTTTTTAAGTTTGTAAACATGATTTGGTTTTTCAAAATCGATGAAGCCCAGTGGTTAAGCAACATACACTTCTTCATTTATGACTCCATTTAGAAATGCACTTTTGACGTCCATTTGAAAGAGTTTAAAATTGTGTGAACATGCATATGCATGTAAGATTCTAATTGACTCGAGCCTAGCAACCGGAGCAAAAGTTTCATCGTAGTCAATGCCTTCTTGTTGGTTATATCCTTGTGCAACTAGCCTAGCTTTGTTTCTAGACACAATTCCAATTTCATCCATTTTATTACGAAATACCCATTTTGTTCCAATTATAGTTTGAATCTTTGGTTGAGGAACTAATGTCCATACATCATTCCTAATAAATTGGTTTAACTCTTCTTGCATTGCAATTACCCAAGACTCATCTTTAATGGCTTCATTAATGTTTTTAGGTTCAATGGTTGACACGAAACAAAAGTAGTTGCTTTCATTTTGAACTTTAGACCTTAGTGTTCTTTCGTTAATGTTGCCTATGACACCATCTAATGGATGACTTTTAGATTCTTTGACATTGACAAGTTCTTTATTTAATAGTTCATCTTCCTTGTCATTACCTAAAATCTCTTGACTTTCTATTGCTTGGCTTTCAACTAAGTCATCATCTACCAAAGGTGATGTCTTAGAGGGAGGTAGACTCTCATCAAATGTTACGTTCAACGATTCCTCGACTCTTAAGGTTTCTTTGTTCAAAACAATGTAAGATTTACTATTTTGTGAAGATCCAAGAAATACACCTTCATAAGACTTTGGGTCAAATTTGGTGAGATAATCCTTGGTGTTAAGAATGAAACATTTACTCCCAAACACTCTAAAGTATCCTAATGTAGGCTTTTTACCTTTATATAGTTCATAAGGAGTTTTATTAAAAAAATGGTCTAATTAAGACTCGATTTAAAATGTACGTTGATGTGTCAACGGCATTACACCAAAACTTTTGTGGAATGTTTTGTTCATTAAGCACTGTTCTACTCATCTCTTGCAATGTCCGGTTTTTACGTTCTACTAAACCATTAGATTGAGGAGTACGTGGAGCCGAAAAGTTATGAGTAATACCATTAATATCACAAAAGTTTCCAAATTGAAATTCATTATCAAATTCACGACCGTGATCCGTTCTAATAGACACAATATTAGACCCTACTTGATTTTGAATTGTCTTACTTAGAATCTCAAATTAATCAAAAGCTTCATTTTTACTTTTCAAAAATTTTGTCCAAATATATCTTGAGTAATCATCAACTATGACCAAAGTGTAGAAGTTACCTCCATAACTTTGTATAGCGGATGGACCAAATAAATCCATATGCAAAAGTTCTAGACATCTAGATGTAGAAACCAAGTTTTTAGCCTTATGGCTACTATGGACTTGTTTACCGACTTTGCAAGCATCACAAAAGTGTTGGTCATATTTCAACTTAGGTAGGTTCCGAACTAAGACTTTGGAGGAGAGGTTTTGGATTAGTCTCATGTTAGCGTGTCCTAAACGTCTATGCCATAAAGTTGAAGATTCATCTAATGAGGTAAGACAAAGTTTGTCTCTAGATGTTGGATCCAGCTTCATGACATATACGTTGTTCTTAAGGACACCTTTGGCTATGGTTATACCATCTTTAAGTATTTTACTTCCGTTTTCACTAAAAAGGACATTATACTTATTATGACAAAGTTGACTAATACTAAGGAGATTAAAACCTAAGTTATCAACATGAGCTACATCATCTATAAAAAGGGAGTCATGAGAGATTGTACCTTTTCCGATGATTTTGCTCTTAGCTTTACTACCAAACGTAACATTACCTCCGTCACATTTGTGATAAGTAGTGAAGAGGCTTTTGTTACCCGTCATGTGCCTTGAACAACCGCTATCTTTAATCCATTCATCCGGTTCCAAACAAACTTTGAGGCACGCCTATTTTATGAAAAACACTCAAACATTTGGTCCACAATTTCTCATGGGTCCATTTTGGTTAAACATACCATTAACTTGTTCCAAGTATGAAAATAGAACATAAGGGTTCCATGACATGTAATTTGGAGTTTGGTAATGTCCAGGAGTGTTTTGGTTCCAAACATGTTGGTAGTTTGGTCGAGCGTTGAAGTTGCTCTTTGGAAAGGGGCGTTTGGGAATTGGAGTCTTAGGTGTTGGTTGAGGAGTCTTAGCTCTAAATTCATTTTTACTAAGTCCTACTCCAGTTTTAAAAGCAAGTTTTGTTCCATTTTTATACGTAACTTTAACAAATTTTGAACGACCCGATGTGGATGGTGTTACTGCTGCAGCAGACCTGGCGGAACCTTCGGGTCCAACGGGCGGAACCATGGATTGGGTTCCGTCTGTTCCGCGGGCTGCTGTAGCAGTTTTGTTAGTTTCTTGTGCAATCTTTTCTTGTTTCGTTTGACCCTTTGAAGTTTCTATTTTCATGAATCCTAGTCCTGTTTTATCAAAGGGTGACTTTTAAATTTTCATAATTTCATCCGCACAAGAAATGCTCTTATCGAACTTCTTAAACTTTGTGGTTTGTTTTATTAGATCATTTTGAGTAATTTTAAGTTTCTCAACTTCGAGTTTAAGTTCTTCACATGATTTGCAAGATGTGTCAATACCTTTACTCTTTTCTAATCTCTTAGCTTTTTCTTTTAATTCATAAACTTCATTTTCTAAAAACTCCTTTTTAGTTTTCAAAAACCTATTTTTGTTTATGATTTTTAAGATTAATTCACAAAGTTTGTTATATTCTTTTTGTAAGGTGTCATCATCAATAGAGGAGTAAGATGATTCGGAGAATACCTCATTTGAGTTGTGAGCCATGAGAGCAATATCATCATCCTTTGGCTCATCGTCATCTCCTTCATAGTCACTCCAAGCACCACCCACAAAAGCTTGTTGAGGTTTGCTCTTGGGTGGTTTTGGACATTCTCCTACAAGATGACTTGTGTCTCCACACCTATAGCATTTTCTTTCAACCTTTCCTTTCCTATCATCACAATCTTTTCGGAAAGTTTTCTTGTCATCTTTAGGTTGCCTTACAAACTTCCCTCTTCTACGAAAGAACTTCTTGAAGTCTCTAACGGCCATAGCATATTCCTCATCATCACTATCCGAAGTAGATTCTTCATCATCACTTGATTGGACTCTAGCTTTCAAGGCAATGGACTTAACTTTTTCTTTCTTGCCTCTAACTAGTTCCGAATCTTTTTCCATTACCATTTCATGAACTTTGAGGTTTCCAATTAGCTCGTCAAGTGACATGCTTGAAAGATCTTTGGATTCTTCAATTTCCGTCACTTTTGCTCTCCACTTCGGATGGAGTGCTCTAAGAAATTTCCTGACAAAGTTCTTACTACAAAAAGATTCATCAAGTGCTTTAAGTGAAGTAATAATAGTGTTAAACCTAGCAAAAGCATTATCAATAATCTCATCTTCGGAAATAACAAATTGTTCATATTGTTGAACAAGAAGATCAATTTTATTATCTTTAACTTGTGAGTTTCCTTGATGAGTGACAATTAAAGATTGCCAAATATCTTTGGCGGTTTTACACATAAAGACTCTTTCATATTCTTTCTTAGGCAAAGCATTGTAAAGCATCATTTTAGCTTCATTATTTTTACCAATCAATTTCTTTTTATCATCATCTTTAATGTTAGTAACTATGTTATCACCATCAATGATTATATACCATAAATCTATATCTTTAGATTTCACGTAGTTTCAAAACGGTTTTTCCAATATATAAAACCATTTGCTTCAAAGAGTGGTGGTCTTTGCATAGATTGCCCTTCTTTGTAATTTTCAAAATCCATGGATCGTTTCAAGTTTTAAAACACAATATATTTTAAAAGCTTGAGTAACGTAGCTCTTGATGCCAATTGTGGAAAACTAGAAGGGGGGTTGAATAGTTTACCGTTTAAAATCTTTTTAACTTGTTTAACTACCTTTGAAACTTTCCGTTTGATCAAAGATATATACAGAAACACAATATATAACATGCAAGTAAATGAAAGAAACGATCAAACCACAACACGAGTATTTATCATGGTTCGGCTACAAGGACTCTTTTTCCTTGCCCTACGTCCACGCCCCGAGTATCCAACCCGAGAGTTTCTTTCACTAGTCAACAAGCTCCTTTCACCGGCGGAAAAAACCTTACACGTCGCTTATACTTTTACCGACACTAAGCTAGATGTCGAGTTCTTTACCAAGGGTACAACCACTCCCGTTAGTTCTTTTACAAGGGTACAACTACTCCCGATACACTTTGTATTTTGAGGACTAAAATACTAACCGATCACTACTGAAAATACACAATCAAATGAAGTGTAAACTACACAAGTCTACACAATGCTAAGCCAACAAGTCTTGCAACGTTGTGTTGAATACTTGTTACTTTTTATGAACTCGTGAATCTCTTTGCTACAAAAAGAAACTTCACATATGAAATGTTAAAGGGTTAGATGAAAGAATGAATGAATGTGTGTAAATATGATGTAGAGTGATAAGCCAAAAAATCAAATTTGTGGCTTAGTATTTATAGCAAAGCCTTCTGCAGGCCTGGCGGATACGGCGGAACCCTCAGATGGGTTCCGCCCGTATACCCCCAGGGTTCCGTCGGGCTTGCAGTTGGTTTTGCAATAAATATTGCAAATCAAACAATGTCACATCTCATTACACCTACTCAAACACAAAACTTGCAAGCAAACATATAGTTAGTCAAACACATTTCTTTCCATAAATGTATATTGACAAAACTTGCCATAAATGTGATGTGACATTTCTATTTTAAGAAATAAAAAGTGTTGTGTTTTATGAGATGTAAAATGTATCTAAAGTCTAGTTTATGCAAGTCTTTAAAACTAAGATTATGTTTTACTTAGAAACTAAAGTTTACATTTTGTCGTTAACAAAACTTAGCAAAGATCGTAAAATATAAATAACGTTTTAGGCGATATTTGTATTAACAGAACCTAAGAATGTAAATGAAGCCTTAAAGGATGAAAGTTGGATTATGGCTATGCAAGAAGAATTAAATCTATTTAAAACAAATGATGTTTGGGAATTAGTCCCTAATCCTAGGAATGTGAGCATAATAGGAACCAAATGGGTATTTAGGAATAAACTAGATGAAAATGGAATAGTAACTAGGAATAAAGCTAGATTAGTAGCCCAAGGTTATAATCAAAAAGAAGGAATTGATTATGACGAAACCTATGCCCCGGTAGCTAGACTAGAATCTATTAGAATACTCCTAGCCTATGCCTGCGCCCTAGATTTTAAGTTATACCAAATGGATGTGAAGAGTGCATTCCTCAACGGTTTTATCAATGAGGAGGTATATGTGGCACAACCTCCGGGATTCATTGACTTCACAAAACCTGATTATGTTTATAAACTCAAGAAAGCTTTATATGGACTCAAACAAGCCCCCAAGGCTTGGTATGATCGATTGAAAGCATTTCTTATTAAACATGATTATTCCATGGGAATGGTAGACAACACTCTCTTCACTAAAAAGAAAAACCCGAATCTCATCATTGTTCAAATATATGTCGATGATATTGTATTTGGATCGACTTGTCAAGAAATGTGTGATGAATTTGCCAAAATCATGCATGATGAGTTCGAGATGAGTATGATGGGTGAACTAAACTTCTTCCTAGGATTACAAATAAAACAATTAAAAGATGGAATATTTTTTAACCAATCTAAATACATTAAGGAAATGCTTAAGAAATTTGGCCTAGAAGACTCAAAACCCCTAAAGACACCTATGTCTACGGAAGTGAAACTCAAAAGAGATGAAGAAGGTGAGTGCGTAGATAACACTAAGTATAGAGGAATGATAGGTAGTTTACTATACTTAACGGCAAGTAGACCCGATATCATGTTTTGTGTTTGCCTTTGTGCCCGCTTTCAAGTGGATCCAAAAGCCTCTCACCTAGAAGCGGTTAAGCGTATCTTCCGATACATTAAAGGCACTATACACTTAGGATTATGGTATCCTAAGGGGTCCGGCATAGAAACTATTGTCTATGCAGATTCGGATCATGCGGGAGACTACGTGGATCGAAAAAGCACTAGTGGTATTTGCACGTTTATGGGATGTTGCCTAACGTCTTGGTTTTCCGAGAAGCAAACCACTCTTGCTATTTCGACCACCGAAGCTGAATATGTAATCGCTGGAAAGGCATGTCAACAAGCACTATGGATGAAACAAGCTCTTGTAGACTATGGCATTAGGTTAGAAAACATTCCAATAATGTGTGATAATAAAGGTGCTATAGACTTAAGTAAGAATCCGTTCAACACTCTAGGACTAAACACATAGAAATACGTCACCACTTCCTTAGGGATAATGTACAAAAAGGAAATATATCTATAGAAAAGATTGCATCGGAAGATAATATTGCGGATATATTTACAAAACCCCTTAAGCGTGAATTATTTAATCACTTGCGTTTAGGATTAGGAATGATGGAGAAAATTGACTAGATTCTATTGAATTTTCAATTAATTACTTATTGCATAAAAATTTTCTTTTTTTTCTTCGTCTCTGAGTCTAGGAATCTATTTCGCACAATATTGAAGATTGGGAATTCTACATTACATAAACATTTTCATAAAACCCAATCTATTTTATCTAAACAATTCTCACTTCTAGGAAACACATGAAAATCATTTCTTTTCTTTCTTGCATTGTTAAATAATGCTAAAAACTTTCTTTAAAATCATGCATGAAATTTCACATTAATTGTCAAAATATATAATCTAATATATATCCTTGGCAATCATGGGTTAAGAAAATTGAATCAAGGAGAATTTCGATTACTTCTTAGGATATATTTATCTTTGCATTAGGAGTCGAAGCAATCGCATCTCCACATTTGTTGCATATAGGCACACACTAGAAAAACTTCAAGAATCACTTTGTCACATTTGTTCCATCACTAGTTTCTCACTCACTAGTTGTTTTTGCCCTTACTCTAAGTTAGTTGTCTTAGGAAATGTGACTTTCTTATTTGCTCTATTACATTGTTGTTTTTGCATACATGCTTACTTGTTATTATATGCTTATTTGCTTACATATATACTTTTCATGCACACTTATTTAAGATAATACATGCATAGTTGCCTAAAGAGATGGACTTACCCAATACCAAACCTCAAAACAACCATCTTTCTAAAAAAAATTCTGCCAAAAACCCATTTCTTGCAATCTGGGAATCAGGCCTAGGTGGCCCCCATAATTATAAAGGACGGCCCCCTTAAAATTAAAGGGGCCGGCCATTAATTAAGGGGGTCGGCATTTGATGGTCGAGGTTCCCTGTTTGCTTTCTGCTTTTTAGCCCATTTCACCCTATTTTGATTCCCCACTTCCCTAAATACCCAAACACATTTTGTCTAGCAAATCCACCACATATTATCCTTCCATAAACACATAATCATCACACTATAAATACCCTTCATCATTACAAATCATTACTCAACCCATGATGTCATCTCCCAACCACCCAAGATCTAAGCCTTCAAGAGTTGCTAAGATCTTCGTCAAACCCGTGTGGAGAAGAAAACTTGATACTTGTCAAAAGTCCACCTCAATAAATGATGTTATCCCCAACCAACCAACTACTAAACATCAAACTCACCCAAATGAAACCTCACTTTTACCTCCACATGATAACCTCACTATTTCACTTTCCAATAACATTCCACATCCATCTCACTTACTTCTTCCAAATGATCCTTTTGAGGAACATACTCAATCTCAAAACAACAATCATCACTCTCATCAAAACATGCACCCTATGCTTCATGTTCAAGCCTCAATCCCTAGTCTCAATCCAACTCCACCATCATCACCTTCCTCCGAACATAAAAAGTTTGTTGAGGAGCTCAAAGAAGCTCATGAGCTTAGTGCTCTTCTTGCCTTACATCTTGCTCAACGCAATTTGGATCAACAACCATCCTCCACTCACTCCTCACCACCCAACAATTTGGTCCAACTTAAGAATCATGTTAACAATTGTCCTTGTTGCATTTTTCTCCAAAAACAAACCATTGCTCTCAATGAGCACTTCACTTGGATTGAGTATCTCCTCACAAGGTCTTCTCACCGCCATCATAACCACAACAATCTAACCCATCCGCTCCAAACTCTCCACTACCAAACACTCCAAACTCTCCAAACAACATTCCCACAAAAATTTCCCTCCACTAAGTCCATCCACCATGCTCATCTCCAAGCAAGTTCTAGAGACCTCAAGTTGGAAACTTAGTATTATCCATTGTAGTTTGCTAAGAAAAGCATATATGTATGCTTATGTACCAATGATTATGTTTTCAACATTATCTATTTTAATAATTAATGAATGCTTGTTGAGATTTATTTCTTTTGTGCACTTCTCTTAGTTCTCTTGTTATATATTTGTTTCATGCATTATATATATATTGTGTGTTCTAAATATTTTTGCAAGCATTCCATATCTCGAATTGTCTTGTAACCTAATAACGAGGGGGAGTACATGTCGAGGGGGAGCTCTAACATCGTCGGGATAACCTTTTTGATGCTAACAAAAAGGGGGAGAAATGATATAAACTCACTAAATACTTGTATATATATTAATTTTTGATTTAATGAGTTTAGATTTTGTAATCATCAAAATGGGGGAGATTGTTGATATAAATAATGCGCAAAAACGTTATCAATATTTCTCGATATCCCTATGTTTTGACGATCACAAAATGTTAAATCATTAAACTGAAAATCGTTACGAAAACAAGTATTTAGTGACAAAATATCATTATATCCAACTTAATCACTTAAGGTATGAATAAACAATTCCCTAATACATTTTATGATCAAAGGAAGGTTTATTTAATCATTACAAATTATATAAAATGGTATAAACATTTTATATATTTAGAAAAACACTTTTGGTAATTAAAGGAAAATGTTTAATTCATAATAAATATATGAATTCAAATTTTTAACCAAAATCAGTTAAATTTTTACAAAATAAACTTTCCCCAGAAAAGGACAAAAATTCTGGCCGTTATAGGAGGGCGGCCCCCTTAATTATAAGGGGCGGCCCCTTAATTTTAAGGTGGGCGGCCGCTATTTAAGGGGGTTGGCCACCATTTAAGGGGGCCGGCACGCTCCTGTGACCAGAATCTTTGGCCTATAAATACAGGCTCAATCCTGCATTTTTTCTCACCTTTTGCACTATAACTTTATGTCCAAATCCTTTCAAATCATCTTCCTAAATCCTTTGATCATAAGATTATAAGTTCTTGTTTCAAGTGATTCAATCCCTCATCATTCAAAGTGCAAGAGAAGAATACTCCTCCAACATCTTGTTAAGAAGTATTGTAGATTTGTGTATATTTTTAGTCGTTGTGTAAATCATTTGTAAAGAAGTAGAGGTTTTGTTATAGATAGATTTAGGTGTGATTAGTAGAGAAAATAAGTTGTGAATAGAAGTTGTGGATAGAAGTAGTAGTAGTGTTGTGAAGAAGAAGTAGTGAAGCTGTGAGAAGGTGTGTAGTAGTAGTGGTGTGCATAAGTTGTGAAGAAGGTGTGGAGTGACTAGTGGTGTGAGATTGGTTCTAGCTACTATTAGGACTCGACATTTAAATTAGTGTCGTAAATTGGTGTAAGCGAAAGTTGTGCAAGGTTTTCTCCGCCATAAGGGAGCTTGTTGACATAGTGAAGAACACTCTCGAGTTAGGTCCTCTGGGAGTGAAGTAGGGCGAAGAGGAGATTCGTAGCCGAACCACTATAAATCCTTTGTCTTGTGGTGCGATCTTTCCATCTCTATCTCTTTACTTATTTTCTTATATTGTTGTCATTTACTTTCATATTAGTATACATAAGTGTTTAAACATTAATCTCACATAAAACTAGAATCGAAGATTTTGTTAACAAAGTTTTAATAAAACAAAAAACGACGTAAAACTATTCAACCCCCCCCCCTTCTAGTTTTCCACAGATGGGGCGATTCAACATTGAATCAAACTTGTTCCAGGAAATGGATTGACGGATACTTTTTCAAAAACCTTTCAATGTGCTCACAAACTAATTTTCGAGCACATTGATTGTGTATAATATTTCAAACAAAAGTATTTTTGATGGAAATGTGATTTGAAGTATAAAACTCTCGTCGTGTCTCAAAAATGTTTATTAAGTGACACGCGAGTGATTTCTATAAATCAATTTCTCATCAATCAGTGAATATCAATTCACCGATTCACTCTATCGTTCTGTCTGCTTTGAGACGTTCCGGTATGAGAACATGCTTAGTATGATGATTCTGAAGTGGATTCTTCGGAAAATTCATTACTACAAGCTGGAAATTCCTGTCAAGGAGAGTCTTCTTTAAAAGAGACTCTACCTGATAACAGGTCGGTTCTCACCGAACCGGAGGGTAGTTTGTCCTCGCAGAACGAATGACAAATCCATATTCGTTCTCTATCTTTATTGCTAACTGTTTTATTTTCAGGAACATATAAAGATGGTGATGGTGATACCCAATTCCAGCTGAATCGTGTCATTCCATACCTCATGCTCACACTGACAACTCATTCTGAATGAAGATCATAAATGTCTAGAGACTTGCAACAATGAATGTTGAAGAGACTAACAACAACGCTTTCGCAACTCTGATGAAAAGTCTCCTAATCCAGAAGAGTGTGAGCATGAAGGTCCTAAAGTCACTACATCACATGAAGGCGATACGACTAAGGATGAGCTTGCAGATTTACGGAGGCTGATGATCTCAAAGAATGCTCAAAGATCATACATTCCAAAGGAACATTAATCACAATATCATTGCTTGAAGTACAAAGTGAGCCAAAAGTGAAGAATCAGAAACGACGAGCTACAAGGTCACAAGAATGCTTGAAGACAAGAACTAAATTTCTAAGGTGACCTCGCTTAGGGGGAGATTGTTAGGAATACAAATATTACTATAAAAGACTCGGTCACCCAAATGATAGAATAGCATTAAGATAGCTCGTAGTTAGTTAGATATTAGTTTAGACTAAGTAACATCATGGAGGAAGGACGGGTCTTTACCCACTGTACACCTGATCCACAGCCCGGGAGTGGGCATTTATGTTGTAACTATAAATACCCCTCTCCCACCAAGGGAGAGGGTTGGACCTTTCAATAACATTTCATCTTTTCTTTCTCTCTCTAAAGGCTCCCATTTTCTCTTGTCTCTCTCTCTAAAACCAACGAACCAAACCACCTTGTGAATCATGTTTGTGACTTAAGTTTATCTTACATGCTAATAATCCAAACTTTATTTTTAATGCTCCTAGCAATGACCTACCATAATTCCACGATGGGAGCTCATGTTACTCATGTTCCTTTACTAGAAGTAGATGATATTTTAGATTAGAAGCATAGGTTCTTGATCAACCTAAATGGATTAGAACCCTTTCTTCTACATATTCTAGAAGATGGTCCATACATATATGAAGTTGTCATCTCCACACCTTAAAACGTTTTGACTAAGCCACAAAAATAATGGTTACTTGAAGAAGCTAGGTTAGCTAATCAAGACAATAGGTTAAAATCAATTATCATATTAGCTTTACCTAGAGATACAATTAAATCTGTTGTTAGATGTAAAACTACTAAACAAATGTGAACTGACTTAGTTCTAGAAAACGAGGGACCCTCTAATACCATAGACACCAAAATTTCAGCCCTCATGCTAAAATTCAATGCCTTAAAGGCACTTGAAGGTGAAAAGGTGGCTCAAACCTTTACCAAGCTAAAAATTTTGCTAAATGACCTTTAAAACCAAGGAGTTGATATACCTCAACCTCAGGTTAATGCCACTTTTGTCAATGGTCTTCCCAGGAATTAGTTGAGTTTCATTCAAACTCAAAGAGCAAACAACTCTACAAAAAGTGACACCCTGGCCTCACTTTATGGAAAATATAACTATGCGGAGGAACTCATTGACTAAACTATGAGACTGACACTAAGAAGAGCATAGTTCAATCATCTGTATCAACTATGTAGAACCGTTGGGGGGCTAAATACGGTATTTTTGGCTTCTTCAAAGTTTATTAACTTCAAGCCCCAAAAATCAATGAGTGATTACACAACAATTACAATAATAACAATCACAACCAAAGTATATAAAACGAGTAAAGAAACACCACGATATATACTGATTCGGGATGCGGGGGTTTATACCATCCGTACGTCCAATTGCGAATCCACGATACGATACTATTACACTAATATAATCCTTTCGGTGGACTACAAACTGTTAAAACTTCACTCCACCGATATGCACAAAGATCGGTGCTAAAAAGAGTTACTCCCAACGGTATTCCGCCCTCGGAAACCACCCAAAAAAGTCTTTCGATTTGACTTACCACTAAGACAACAAAGACCACGGAGATCAGAAAGAACTTTCTCCGAAAGTATCAAACCCCAACTGGATCACCACCGATCTAAGCTTGGTCACAAAGACACAAGACTTCCCTTACAAGCAAATCGAATGAATAAGTATTTGATTGTTTAATGAAGTCCTAACCTAACCTAGAGACTCTATTTTAATAGAAAGGGTATAGAGACTAAGAACCTCGACACAATTCAAAAGAGTGGATTAGGTTCTTGTGAATCTTCTCTTATGGAGAATATGTTCTTTCATGGATGATAAGAGAAAGTTTTTCTTCAAGAAATACCAACAAAAACCTAAGTTACAGCCGACATTTCCTTCACTTTTTCGGTCATTTTCGATTTACTTTTCTGATCATTTAAAGAATTTGGTTGGCTCAAGGTTGTGCACACTATTTTCAGTAGGTATGCACTCTTCATAAATTAGTTGATATAAGCTTCAAATTTTTTATTTCTTTAACGCTACAAAGAGGTATCACAGGGTATGCATGTGCATGCCCTGTGTTTGCTGTAACACCGCCCCTAGACAAAAGCCCTATTAGACAAAAACCCTATTAGCTCATGCTCTTGATTATCTAATCAATGGCTCACCTCAAGAATAACTGGTAAAGGACCAAGGGACAAAGATAACATAATATTTGTTACTTCAAGCTCTCACTTAACAATCATTGAGTCACTTTTGAATTCTCTTTGGTAACGATAATTATTTTGCACGATTTTTGTTGTATTGTTGTACCTAAACAATATGTGTATGTCGAGTTTTATAGTGGTGATTTGTAAATATGATGTTATAGTCCGAGACTAATTAAGATGTCATTAGTTCCTAACTTGTAGCATTTTGATTGATATACTAAACTTTTGCATTGGGAGTAACATGTTTTGGTGATTGTTACAAGTTCATGTTTAACCACAATGGATTTTCTTCATGTCTGTTACCAGTTTTTTGGTTGTTAAAAGCGTATGTCACAATAGATAACACTAAGTTTACTTTTTTTATGGTAAATTTATACAATTAGTATTATATCATTGGATTTTTGGGCTATTACAAATCTTAGGCTATTACAAGTGAAAATTAAAACGTCTGTAGATTCCAGAATTTGAAAACTATGTTGATTTAATAAACATGCACTACTATACATTTGGCCTTTTAGACCTCCTTTTAAAGACCCTCAATCAAAAAATAGGTCTAAAAAGGAATTTTCACCCATTATAATATTTTTAGACCCGTGGAAAAAATATTCACGGGTCCATATATAAAAAAAGAGATAAAGACCGGTGTTTGTTATACGCACCTGTCTAAAAAACTCTCAAAATGAACCGGTGGATTTATTATTTAGAGCCCGGTCTAATAATTGCGAAAATTTGAGATATTTGAGCGCTATTTTATTTCTTTTTTCCCTCTTTTGCTTTTCACTTTTACAGAAACCCTAACATAAACACAACAATGCCTCTTGATGAGTGTGTAAATACTCATCATTTTTATCGTATCTGAACTGCCAAAACATCCAAAAACACTCAAAAATGCATCAAAATACAGAAATTATCCCAAAACTGTGTTTTATATGTTTTAGATGCAAAAAGTTTAAAAACAAATGAAAAACGAACAAAGTTTGCATAATTGGCAGTTTCAGTCCCTCAAGTTTCATAAATTGACAAAACTAGTCCCTGAAGGTTTAAAATGAAAGAAAAGTCAACCCAAGTCCTTTGGAATTCAAAAGTTGTCAAAATAAGCCCTTGGGTGAAAAGTTTGAGAAAATTACACAACTGGTCCCTCGAGTTTCAAAATTGGCAAAATCAGTCCTTGGGTATTTAAAAATTGAAATTTATCAAAATATACCCTTGTACTATTCACATGTTGCAATTTTAGTCCTTTTGATTACTTTGGGAAAATTACAAAACCAGCCCTCCATTTCCAGAAAATTACAAAAATGGTCCTTGTGTAAAACTAACCAAACCGGACCCTTTTATTCCACCAATACCAAATCCAATCCAATTTCCTTACCCCATTCACCTAGCCCACTCCAAAACTTCCAGGCCCAACTTATACCAGTCCACCCCACCTTTTAATATTACCCCCCGGTCAACCCTGACCCTTTGACCACCACCCCTTCCACATCACCCTCCACTACTGCTACCATCCAAACACCTCCATCATCACCCCTACCTTCACCTCTGATGCACTCAACCCCCCTCCTGCCCTCCTACACCCAAACAAACACTCCACTCCAAAGTAATACAACCTGATTTCAATTATCAGAAGAAAAAGCCAAAAATGATTTTGGCGCCAAAATTCACAAACGGCCAGGATCAAATTTTCATCATCCAATGGTGCTTATTTCTGCTGGGAAAAGACAAAGAGCAACTCAAAAACCCTAATGTGAAGATATAAAAGAAGGAGAGAAGCTGTGGAGCAGTTAGTTAGTTTTTAGTTAAAATTTTCATAGTATCTTATTGTAATTTTCAAGTTTAGTATAATTCTCAGATTTCAAGTATTGTATCAAGTGTTTTTATTGTAACTTAGATCTTTTCCTTCAATCTAACTCATTTTTCACCTTGAATTCAGTTTATGATTTGTCAAAAATTCAAAAATCTCAATTTGAATGAATGTTGATTGTAGTTGTTTCTATGGACTTTTTAGGATCACATAAGCTCCAATAAGCTTATTAAGGCTTGTAGAAACCATAAAAATCAGCTTAGCATAGAAAAGGCAAAAAATACAAAAAAATTCCAGAAAAATAGAAATAAAATAAAAATTTGCAGGTTCCTGATAAAGAAGCTTGGAGCATTGTGAATAAGGGATGGAAATGGGTTAGTGGCCTTGTGGAAGGCCTATAGGAGTTATCTGTGGTTCTTGGTTCATGATTTCAGCATGGAAAAGCACCTTGTAAGCAAATTTCTTTAATTTTGCAAATTACTGTGTATGTTATGAATTAAGTGTTAAACTTGTGTTTTTGTGTTATTTAGAAGTAGCTTAGTGATAATATTGTGTAATAATTGGTGTTTGTTCAATACATTTTCTAGTCCACGCATTTTCATTGTTTCACTGTCAAAATAATCTCACAAGGTTTCTTTAGTTATTGTTGTTAATTGAAATGCCTCTGTGTTAAAAAAGGTTCCCTGCATCATAAATTCATAATGTGGATCTGTTTCATGGCTTGAATCAATCAAGGAGTTTGAAAATCTCATTGATAACTTTTTAAAGGAGTGTTAGGTTAAACTCTGTGACATAAGTTGAGTTTGTTGGTAACTTGGGTTTGAACACCTCTCGTTTGGAGATATATGCTCAGTCAAACAACAAAATCTAGTGTATGCTCTTGTAAAAGTCAAAAAGACCTTCAATCTCATTTTTATTACTAACTGTGTAAGAATTCTCCAAACCCCACCAACGCCGCTCCCACCAGCTCCTCCGTGGCACCATCGATTTCATGCCGTGAACATTTTAAGGTCAGCTTATGTAACCAATTTCTTCACTTCTTAGGATTTAGATCGATTCATTGTTTATTCGTTGTTCGTTAGGGCTGTTTTCAGTTCCCAATCGGATGAATCGCCAACAAGAAAGAAACCGCCATCGACGTTGCCGTCACTCTTGCCGGAGTTGATAGTCTCAGGTTACCAACTAAAAGATCTGCACAATTATGCCTTTAATTTTTGAGAATCTTGATATAAATTCTTTTGATTGACCTATGATGTTGCTACAGTTTATTTTTCTATGTGTATTTATGTTAACGTACATACCCTCCGGACCAAGTCCGGAGGGATCGAACCAACAGGTAAAACGGATGAACCAATAAAGAAAGGTTGGCCACTCGAGAGAATCCGGAAGACCATGTCCCCCGGATTAACAATCACTCCGGATTAACGATGCTTAAGTAAAGCAAAATGAATCCAAGTACAAACAAGTACATAAGTACTTGATAAATAGAACACTAACAAGTAAACCATCAAGGAGTAAGTACCGTTTAACCTCATACCCTACTCAATTAGCTTATAAATAGAGAAAGAATCATCAAGGTTAAACAACTCTTTTCTTATCTTATAATTTATTCTATATTTATACTTTCTCTCTCTAAAACATACACTTACTCTCACGCCGAAGGTTGGTCCTGGGAATACTCCCGGGGCGAGACTAACGGACGTATTTGTCTTGCAGATATCAGAAGGAACACACACCAACCAAGACATACCTCGAACTCGAAGGACCATTCAGAGTCTGGAGGGCTCATCTTGCTTGTCAAAGGTAAAACAAGATTTTACTTCAACAAATTGGCGCCATCCGTGGGACTCGTCATTCACTCTACCCGAACTAAGCAATGACAGGTCATGCTCCTAATACACCCGAAGGAAGCGGGAAAGACCCAGAAGTCAATCCCAACAGCAGAGAACAAATCCAAAGTTACCTCACCGCACTGAAAGCTCTAATCCAACAGTACAATGCCACGGGAGAAACACCAATTAAACCCATCCAACTCGACTTCGAAGACGAAGGGCCCCAAGATACCGGAACTCAGAAAACGAAAGAAGAAAGTACGAACGATCTCTCTAAACCCTTCAAGGCAGCATCAAAAAGTCCTTTTACCCGAACGATCATCGACTTCTCCGGACCCAAGGACGCAAAGTATTTGATGCCTTCACACATAAAGCTATACGATGGATCCACGGATCCGGACGATCATGTCACAAGATTCGAAGGAGCCGCCAATCAAGGAGCTTGGCCTATGCCTATATGGTGCATGATGTTCCAGCAAACCTTGGACGATGCCGCCAGAGGATGGTTTGATAGTCTACCACGAGGCAGCATAGACAACTGGGATACCTTATGTGAACAATTTGTGCAAAGATTCGCCCTTCGCAGAAGATGTGTTAGGGATCCAATGGAAATCACCAAAATCGTCCGGCAAGCAAATGAAGGTCTACCAGAATATAAAGAGAGATGGACAGATGAAGCTAGTCGCATCTCCGGAGTACCGGAAGTAATGCAAATATCTTCTTTTATAGATGGCTGCAAATGTCCGAAGCTAGCCAAAAGGTTCTCTTAAAAAATTCCCCGAACGGTGACGGAAATGATGATAAGAGTCGATGATTTCATCCTTTCCGAAAAAGCATATCGGTCAGCAAAAGTACCAAGAGGAGAAAGGGTAGATAACTACCGGAGAGATCACCAGCACAGCCCCTATAGCAGGCAAGACTCAAGCATGCGACGATCTTCCTTCCGGAGAAACCGTCGCCAGGAGGGTCGCCGAGATGAATTTAGGCCTCGTCAAAACTACCACTTTATACCCTATGGTCCGATAAAAAGCGACAACAGAACGGACTATAGGGGAGAATATCGTCGTAACGACATAAATAGAAGGGACACCAGACCCATAGACCTAAACATACTAACCAAGGCTCCCAAAGAAATTTTGGCAACCGAACATCACCTCCGACTACCAGCACCCCCTCCGTTGAAGGGAAGACCGGCAAGAGAAAACATGGACAAATATTGTGATTATCATGGAGAAAAGGGACATCTTACAAACGACTGCCATAATTTAAAAGAACGGCTCAAAAAGGCCCTGGAAACGGGCAAACTGGACCATCTGATCAGGGATGTCCGGCAAAGGAATCAAGCACCTCAGAGGGGCAATCACCAAACCAACCCAGGAAGGTATGGTCCGACACCAGGAGAAAAGGCTAAAACGCAAAAATATGGATCAGGAAGAGGAATGGATGAATACCCCCATCAGTTTTCCTCTGATCCTGCCCGGGGACGACTCGGAAGAACCTCTCATAATCGAAGCAGAAGTGGAAGGATATACCGTCCGAAGGGTGTATGTTGACCAGGGTGCTTCGGTGGAAGTCATGTACGAACACTGTTTTTAAACTTGGTGGGTTTTGCCGGAGAGGCGATTAGCCCATTAGGAAAAATCGAACTGGAAGTATGCTTCGGAAGTGAAGGATTATATCGGCGAACAACCATGAAATTTGCAGTAGTAAGATCTCCTTCCCCTTACAACATAATACTAGGACGCACCGGAATCAAGCAATTAAGAGCCATCCCATCAACGATACATTCCATGATGAAATTCCCAACCCCGAGGGGAATTGCTACCCTGGTCACCCGTTCCGTCATCATTTCGGAATGTAGAAGGTTGGAGGAAAAGTTTTTGTCAGAAAAAGAAGCCGAAGAAAAGTCCCCATCAGAAACGGCAATCAACAATGAAGACAATGGAACGGAAGAAATCTTGGTCCATCCAGCATATCCGGAACAGCTAGTGACGATTGGAAAGAACTTCTCAAGAGAAGGACGAAGAAACCTGATTACCTTAGTCAAAAACAGTTGGGATATTTTTGCATGGGAACCATCCAATATGAAGGGTGTTCCCCGATGGATCGCGGAACACAAGCTCAACGCAAACGTTCAGGACAAACCCGTAGCGCAAAAGAAAAGGTTCTTCTCAGAAGAAAAGAACCAAGCCATAAACAAGGACGTGGAAGAATGGTTGAAGGCCGGAATTATCAGGCCCGTCCGGTATCCAACGTGGATATCAAATCCAGTATTGGTAAAAAAGCCGGACGGTAGTTGAAGGATGTGCATCGATTTCAAGAACCTTAATTCCTCTTTCCGAAAGGACTATTACCCATTACCAGAGATTGATTGGAAGATTGAATCAGTAACAGGATTCCGTTACAAATGTTTCCTTGACGCTTATAAAGGATATCATCAAGTTCAAATGGCAAAAGAAGACGAAGAAAAAACCGCCTTCTAAACCGATCATGGAACGTATTGCTATACCAAGATGCCCTTCGGATTAAAAAACGCCGGAGCAACTTACCAAAAGTTAATAGATACGGTCTTCCGATCGCAAATCGAACGAAATTTGGAAGCATATGTGGATGATATGGTGATTAACAGCCAAACCAAAAAGGAATTACTAGCCGACATTGCCGAAACATTTGATAATCTCCGTAAGATAAATATGAAGCTAAACCCCAAAAAATGCTCCTTCGGAGTCGAGGAAGGAAAATTCCTCGGATACCTAATATCCTCGGAAGGAATCAGAGCAAATCCTAAAAAGACAAGAGCGATTGCTGACATGCAGTCACCCCAATCTCTCAAAGAAATGCAAAGCCTGAGCGGCAAGCTCGCAGCACTAAATCGCTTTTTGTCCAAATCAGCCGAAAGGTCATTACCTTTCTTTGAAACCCTCAAAAACATTACCAAAGACAATAAAGACCAGTATCAATGGACAGAAAACGCGGAAGAAGCTTTTCAGAAAATGAAGAAAATAATTTTAGAACTTCCTTGCCTCGCCACACCAAAGCCAAAGGAGGACATGTATTTATACCTGTCGGCTGCCAATGAGGCAATTAGTGGGGTAATGCTAGTAGAAAAGGAAGGACGGCAAATTCCGGTGCATTATGTGAGCAGGACGTTGCACGAAGCTGAAAAGAGATATGCTCCGGTAGAGAAACTGGCCCTAGCCCTACTACATTTGTCCAGAAGATTGAGACGATACTTCGAAGCTCACCCTATCAAGGTCATCACGGACCAACCTATCAAACAAGTATTAAACAAGGCAGAAGCATCCGGACGTCTCGCTAAGTACACCGTCGAGCTCGGAGCCTATAATATCACCTACATACCGAGGAACGCAGTCAAAGGGCAGGTCCTAGCGGATTTCATCAACGAGATTCCCGTGGGAGTTTCAAAAGAAGGTCCGAAAAGAAGGGTGTTAGAAATAGAAGTGACGATCATTTATTAAGTCATTTAGTCTTGTAGTTTAGTTAAGGGCAAACGGGCTTGGTTTAATCTAATATTGTAAAAGGTTATGTCTAGTTTATTACAAAAGCCCAAGCCCGGCCCATCTTCTTATCTCACCTATAAATACCTCCAAATGCTCTCATTTGGAGGTGTTGCTTCTAGGGTTCTCTATGTGTATTTCCTTCTTCCTCTCTCTAATCTAATATATCTTTCTTTCTCTCTCTAGAAGTTACCATTTTCACTCTCTCTCTCTACTTACTTTCTCTCTCTAGATCTAGCCAAGATTCACATGTGATATAGGTTGTTCATCGGTCCTACAAAGGGGGAAGGAGATATATGACGTTTCACAAAGCAAAGAATGGATACTCTACACTGACGGTGCATCCAGCAAAAAAGGCGCCGGTGCAGGTTTAGTTCTAATTAGTCCGGACAAGGAGGAGTACACCTACGCCCTCCGGCTAAATTTCAATGCTACCAATAACGGCGCAGAATACGAAGCATTACTAGCCGAATTGAGAATTGCAAGAAGCATGCACATAAAAGCGTTGGACGTACGGGTGGATTCAAACTTAGTGGCAAGCCAGATTAATGGAGACTTTACGGCATACACGGAGAGCATGACGAAATATCTTGCCAAGGCTAAAGAATACATCACCTGTTTCGAACGTTTCAGCATAAAAAACATCCCAAGAACTCAGAACCAAAAGGCTGATATACTGAGCAAACTTGCATCCGTAGCATTCGACCATCTAACGAAGGAAATCTTAGTAGAAGTGCTAGAAAAGCCATCTATGGAGGAGAAGCCAGTCAACGCAATAGTGGAAGAGGAGGAGGAAAACTGGATGTCACCTATCCTCCGGTGCTTAAAAGAAGGAATCTGGCCGGAAGATCAGAACGAAGCTCGAGCTCTCCGAATGAAAATAAGCCATTATACCCTACTGGACGATGTGCTATTCAAAAAGTCATATTTAGGCCCAATGTTACGATGTGTGAGACCTCTTCAAGCCAACTACATCATTAGGGAGTTACACGAAGGGGCGTGTGGCATGCACTCCGGACCACGATCCATAGTAGCCATGCTCATGCGGCAAGGATACTATTGGTCAACCATGCACCGGGACACTAGGGAAGTAATTCAGAAATGTGATTCGTGCCAAATTCAGGCTCCGGTTCCAAAATTCCCAAAAACAACACTAACCTCCGTCATGGCACCATGGCCCTTCTATCAATGGGCAATGGACATCCTTGGACCCTTACCCGAAGCTCCAGGAAAGGTCAGATATGTGATTGTTGCAATAGATTACTTCACCAAGTGGATAGAGGCAAAGCCATTAGCCAAGACCACCAGAAAGGAAGTCAAGAAATTCGTATGGAATAACATTGTGTGCCGATTCGGATTACCAAAAGTAATTGTTACGGATAATGGGAGCAATTTCATAGGCGAACCCTTCAAAAGCTGGTGTGAAAGGTTGAACATCACTCAGATCAACACAGCCGTTGCACACCCTCAGGCCAATGGGTTGGTAGAAAGAGCCAATAGAAGTTTGATGAAAGGATTCAAGTCGCGGCTAGGACGAGAAAGAGCCGGATGGGTCGATGAGTTACCCAACACACTTTGGGCCTTTTGTACCACTTTGAAGACCAGCAACGGCGAAACACCTTTTCGCCTAACCTACGGAAGTGAAGCCGTTATCCCAGCTGAGATTGGCATGCCCACCTTCCGGACTATGATGACCAATATGGAAAACAATAATGACGAAATCAATCTCAACTTAAATTTGTTAGAGGAACGAAGAGAAATGGCAGCAATAAGGGAAGCAAAATATAAAAAGAAAGTGGAACAGTATTACAACCGAAGGGTACGTCCTGAAACATTCAAGGTGGGAGAATTTGTATACCGGAGGAACGAAGCCAGCAGAACGGAGGATCAAGGAAAATTGGGACCAAATTGGGAAGGTCCATATCGAATAATAGAGGCTTATCAACACGGCACCTACAAGCTTCAAACCACGGAAGACGTTGAAGTACCTAGGACATGGCACGTCATCAACTTAAAGAAATGTTTCATGTAATCAAAAGTATCCGAAAGGATCCGTTGTAAGGCTCATAAGCCAATCCCTTTTCTATAATAAGACTCACTATTGTCAAAATAATATTGTTAGCCCGCAAGAAAATTTTTTTTAAGGCCAGGTGCCTTCCGGCGTAAATCGCCCCCAACGGCCAAAGGCCAAAGAATATGAATAAGGCCAGGTGCCTTCCGGTGTAAATCGCCCGCAACGGCCAAAGGCCAAAGAATGTTAATAAGGCCAGGTGCCTTTCGGCGCAAATCGCCCCCAACGGCCAATGGCCAAAAAAATAAAAAAAAAAATTTAAGGCCAGGTGCCTTCCGGCGTAAATCGCCCCCAACGGCCAAAGGCCAAAGAATGTTAATCCGGCGTAAATCACCCCCAACGGCCAAAGGCCAAAGAATGTTAATAAGGCCAGGTGCCCACCGGCAAATCGCCCTCAATGGCCAAAGGCCACAGAATATTAGTAAGGCCAGGCGCCTTCCGGAGTTAATCGCTCCCAACAGCCAAAGGCCAAAGAATATTAATAAAGCAACGTGCCTTTCGACATAGATCACCCCTAACGGCCAAGGGCCAAGAAAATTCAATAAGGGCAGATTCCCTACGGCCAAGAGCCAAAAATAACAAAGACAAATGCCGAAGGGCATAGAGGCCCCAACGATCAGAAATCACAAACATCGTAGCATAATACGATCCGAAGAACTAATAATAAATGCAATATATGAAGACGACATAATTTAACACAATCCAAAGAGAAACAAAATGATATTTATATTCATATAATCCAAAAAGGCCGCAAGGGCCATTACAAGAGCATACTCCGGAAACGACCTCTAGGATCTTACAAAAGTCCGAATTGGTTACATCTTTTAAAAAGTAAATATATATATATATATATATATATATATATATATATATATATATATATATATATATATATATATATATATATATATATATATATAAACATCTGTCAAAAGTCCGGACATCCATCGGCCTCCGGACAAACCGTATTACCAGTCAATAGTTAACCTCCCAAGGAGGATCAGCAACACCTAAAGTCACCAATACAAAGAACAAGTTTTATAAAAAGCTTCACGAAGGATACCAAATATCTTAACCCATAGTCAAAATGGAGATATCGGTACCCTACAAACAAATGCGGAAGTAGTCTGATCAGAGGAAGGCTGGACAGAAGGATTATCCACCGGAGGGTCAACCACAGGCTCGGAAGTAGAATCCGGAGCAACCGTTTCTTCGACCGTTTCTTCAACATGTATGGCAAGAGCTGGATCCGGATAAAGTTCCATCAGTTCATCAAAAGTACGATAGATGGTCTTACGGATCTTCTGGACATACGGATATTTTTTGACGAAGAGCTGATCATATAAAGGTTGATATTTAGCATCAGCATCTAAGTCCAGACCCTCCACCTCCTCTAACAATTTGTCCACCTGTTCCGGTTTCCTCCCCAAGGAGACCCCATCCAAGAATCCAGACTGAGAGTACAAGTTAAAAGGTTCGGCTAAGGTTGTTTTGTACTCATTACTACCCAGCAGACGACGGACCATTTCCGGAATAAAGACATTCACGATTTTGTTACGATCTATCTCTGCATTCCCTGCAAGAATGGCAATCTCCTCTTTTTCCTTACGGAGCTCTTGGGTAGTCATTTCTTGATCACTCAATAACAGCCTTGTTTTTGCCAAATCAGCCTCTAGCGACTTGATCCGCTCGGCCTGATCACCCGAAACCTTCCTCCATTCCTCTTTTTCCTTCTCCAAATCAGTAATCCTTCCTGACAAACCTTGCTTCCTAGACGAACAACCAGCATGCTCAGCCTTCAACTTCTTCAACTCCTCCGACTCTTCGAAAGCACACTTAGCATGCTCAGCCCTAAGCTTTTCAAGATCACCCTTCACAGACTAAAACCGTTTGAGGCCATCCTTCGCCTTACGGTCACAATCTTTGTGAGCGGCAATAACCTTTCGGCGCTCTTCCGAAGCATTTTCAAAACGGAACAACAAATACGCCTGAGCCGTGGCACTTTTGGCCAAAAGAAGCCAAGCACGGTTGGTAGCCTCCTCATCATCATGAGCATCGATGTACTTTTCCTCACCTGGAGTAGCCAAGTGGATCATCATATCTCTGCAGACGGTAGAGTTATTCATCCTCGTACCTCTCTTCACAGACCACTCAGGAATAAATGCTTCATCCGAAGAATCACCATCAATATCAACATCTTCATCATCCGTCTCTCTGCTACGACCAGCCGCTGCACCCCTCAGCTTACCTGATAAAGAAAAAAAAATGGGAAAACTCACCATCTCCAGCACTCCTTTTCAGACCGCTACTCCCTTCCCCTCCCGTAGAAGATTGGTCCTGCGGAGGAATAGAACGGATGGGAGTAGGGTTGGGAACAGCTTCAGAAGAGTCCAAATCAATCACTGGAGAGTCAGTAGTCTTGCTCTTCTTTTGAACACGGGAGGGAACCTCCTCCCTAGGCCTCTTGACCGAAGGGGCCGGCTTAGTGGCAGCACTGGCCGGAGGCCTTTGAAGCCCGGCCCGAGCAGCCTGCTCCTTCTTCTTCTCCTTAACAGCAATCACTTTGTCGTCAGGAACTTCGACCCTGAGGAGGTCAGCTGTCTTCTCTGGAACCTCAGCGTTGGAAGCCAACGGCTGAGTCAAGTGCAACTCCACATTCTGGCCCTCCCGGAGCCTGTCACCCCTAACAACATTGATGTTCCTGCGGATGGAGGGTTTCTTCAGATAATCAGACATGGTAACACCTGCAAAGAAAAACCCAAAGATATAAAAAAAACGGGGAAAAGAATAGTTAACACACACATATATATATATATATATATATATATATATATATATATATATATATATATATATATATATATATATATATATATATATATATATATATATATATATATATATATATATATGCAAGACAAAGGCTATACCCCTTCCCTCCTCATCCCTCAAAGCCGCCCGGTAACCGGGAAACTTCCAATAAGTAGATAAACCCAAGAGATACAAGAAATCGTGCGGAACCTGACAAGGCTCAATAACGCACTCAGCCAACTTCTCAGCATGCGCCACCTCAAACTGCCCTTTCGGAAACGGATCTGAAACGTCCGAGTCATGATGCCTCCACGGCATTGCAAAAGGAATAGCACGCCTATCTATCAGAAAGAATTCCTCCTTCCAACCCTTTAAACAAGATGGAAACTCACCAAAACAAACCTTCCTACCACTACCTGTTCGCTTCTCGAAAGAAAACCATGAACCTTGCTTACTCAACTTATAAAACACTCGGAACAAAGGAGTGATCGGAGGGACATGTACGCTCCGGCAATAGACCTCAAAAAGGGTAACACGATGAAGGCCGAGGGGAACCAACTGAGAAATGTGAACCTTAAAATATTTGATCACTTCCAAAAGGAAGGTAGAAAAAGGAACGTTGAGACCTCCTTCAAAAAAAATATTGGATATAAAGACCTATTGCATTGGCAGGTAACTTATCCATAGTCATGCCCGCAGGAGGGACCCGCGGATTTAAATCCCTAGGTACCCCAAAAGCCTCAACCAGAGCGACCACATCCGAAGGACGCGTGTTAGAGGTCCTCCGTTGAATATCCTGCTTCACCGACAACTCAGCCCCTACGGAAGCATCATCTAGATCCACCGATACAGAAGACTCCGACATAATGGGAAGAGTAGAGAAGAGCTATAGCCACACAACACAAACACGTAAAGAGGAACGAAACGTACCTAGTAGTAAACACACCGGAAGAATCACTAACAAAGGAATGACCGGAAGTAAGTAACTCTCGGAAAGACGTTCGGAAAATACGATGCAGAAACGTGTCAGAGAGAAAAATTACAGTGGTAAAAAATGAGGGATAATGAGCTATTTATATGACAAAAGAAATGGGCGCGAAACGACACCCCCCACGTAGGGCTTACGTGTTGCAACCTTAACCAAAGGATACAAAAACGCACCCACGTGTCCGAATCCAAGAAACTCAGTAAAAACGACGGCGCTCCTTAAAAACGACACATTAATCACTTTTGGCATTTTGTACACGATGTTAACACGACAAAAGCACGTCATACCTTCCGGAAAGTTACAAAAGATACTTCTAGTATCACACCATTGGCAAAACCAATACTATGATACTGGGGGGGACATGTTGACGTATATACCCTCCGGACCAAGTCCGGAGGGATTGAACCAACAGGTAAAAAGGATGAACCAATAAAGAAAGGCTGGCCACTCGAGAGAATCCGGAAGACCATGTCCCCCGGATTAACAATGACTCCGGATTAACGATGCTTAAGTAAAGCAAAATGAATCCAAATACAAACAAGTACATAAGTACTTGATAAATAGAACACTAACAAGTAAACCATCAAGGAGTAAGTACCATTTAACCTCATACCCTACTCAATTAGCTTATAAATAGAGAAAGAATCATCAAGATTAAACAACTCTTTTCTTATCTTATAATTTATTCTATATTTATACTTTCTCTCTCTAAAACATACACTTACTCTCACGCCGGAGGTTGGTCCTGGGAATACTCCCGGGGCGAGACTAACGGACGTATTTGTCTTGCAGATATCCGAAGGAACACACACCAACCAAGACACACCTCAAACCCGAAGGACCATTCAGAGTCCGGAGGGCTCATCTTGCTTGTCGAAGGTAAAACAAGATTTTACTTCAACAATTTACTAAATATATATCTGAGAAATTATAGTTTAAAGATTTGAAATTTTTGGGAAAGCTTATTTTGTCTTAGATGTTTAGTGAGTCCTCAAAGGATTTAAGTACACAACAAATGTTTAGTGAGACTTGGGATTTATAATGAGTAAATAGACTTTAATGTTATACAAGATTACAAAGGATTAGTATATTCTATTTATATTGTTTTTTGGTTCACCACAAACAAAACTAAACAATTCTAGCTTTATGTTATATAATGTCACAAGTTTCAGTTTTGAGAACTTCTAACTATTTGTTAGTCTTACAGCTCTTACGGGATGATGGGTGGTTTACTAACTTAATGTCATATTATATCCTTAACTGTATGCTATATATCATTTACTTGTCTTAAATTTGATTTGTTATTTTGCTAACCCACGTTGCGATTTTGCAGAAATGGGGTCATAGTCAGGTGATTTAGTGGAGAGGCTGATGAAGCGGCAAACATTAAATCTTTTGCTGTCTGTGTTCACATTAAAGTTAGTAAAACTGCTTATGAATTAGTGTGTATCTAGGATTCTAGGGGCTGTTTGGATTACTTATTGATGGTTCTCATTTTTGATAAACTTCAGACAAGTCATATCTTTCTGTATCTTTTTTATGAAGTTGTGGTGTTAAACAATAAATTGGGCTGTTTGAGAACCTAATAGGACTTACTTTCAAAGTTATATAGGGGTTGTACATAAATTAGACATGTAAAATCAGTTAATTGGTGTATATAGGGCCTCTACATATGATTAATCACATAGCTCTCCACCTACAAAATGGCATAATTAAGTAATATGTAACCAACTCATCATCATATTAGTCATCTTTTTATTACTCATGTTATAGTATAGACTTCATTCAACACACCACCACCACCATAGTTCACTATTGTCATCAACATTGTGCTAACTTTGGTCAGTGTTTGTTTATGTTGCTTTTGTTATATTAACCAGCATATTATTTGTTTTAGGATAACTTTGGTCTGCCTCAATAAGTTATTATATCTTCATTTAATTTAGAGAATTTGCTTGTCAGGTCATATAACATCAGCAAGAAGGGGTCTATCCGCCACCGAGTCTATGGCGAATAACCTGTAAGTTCACATCTTTTATTGATCTTAATTTATTTTTACAATATTTACTTTAACTATGCAATCTTCTTATACATACAAAATCTTCTTTATATAAAAGAATTTGTAGATATAGACATAAGGTTTTTATAGTGTTTGGCTTCAAGGTGGGGGCGATTTGATTTTGTGGTGAGGTGCACTTTAATAAAAAGGTCCAAAAAAATACATTAGACACGGATTTTATTTGGCGAATCATGGAGGGCACCGCCCCCATACTTCTGATGTACATCCGCCTCTGCATGTGCTTATATATCCATGTAGGTTTAGGTAGACTATCTACAGTTGTGGTAAAATGTTCTTCCTTAATATTTTAGTCAGCTGAAAGTCATCGAACAAAAGTATAACAGTCTGAAAGTAGGTCCAGATTTAATCTCTTTGTTAAACAATGAAGTTGCAAAATATTTGTAATTAACAATTACAAAGCATTGAAACTTTGCAAAGTGAACTAATTTTATTATTGATAGAGATTGATGACAGTAGCATTGATTAGAGGTCGTGTGTCGTGTTCTATATTGTACAAGACATGGTGCCAACATGGTGAGGACTCAGGACCATTATCGTTTGAAGGGAGTATCCTCGTTAAATCAAGAAACACCAAAGGTAAGGCTGTGATTTCGCCGTGGCAATTTTTTGATGTTTAACTGATAACTCTGAATCTCGACTTTGACAGTTTTGTATCTTTATATATGTTCTTTCTTTCTTGTCCAAGTAGGCCACAGTTCCTGTTGCGCTACTGCAGATTTTCAAAAATGCCTTATCCGCTCTGCTCTTAATTGATATTGTGAGGTGCATTGCCAGCTTTTTTTAGGCAAGTAACTACTTTACAATTGACGCATTAAGAAGAAATTCCCATATTTTAATGCAAATAACTAAAATCCTCTTTTGTTGGTACTTGACAGTAATGAAACGGACCTGGCGATAAAGTATCTAGAAAATTAGGGGATGTTTGAAGTTGCATATAGGGGATGTTTTGCTTATTAAAAATTGCTTGTAATTGATATTTATATTGCTTATTGAAACTAGTTGATGATTCTATTGGGATTGCTTATTCCAAATGTACCTCATTGGGGCTGTTTGGGTTTGTTTGATTAACCAGCTTATAGAGGGAATGGGACTGCATAGGATTGCTTATTGAAACTATTGCTTTTTTATTAAGGGGTTGTTTAAGATTGCTTATTGAAAGTGTTAATGCCTTGGGCCTTATAAGCATTTTCAATAAACAATCCTAAACAACCCCTTTATAAATAAACAATGGTTCTGGTATGCAATTTCTAACAGTCTCTCCCTCTAAGCAGTTTAATTAAACAATCCCAAACAGCTCATATATTTTTTTTCGTTCAAAAATCATATAAAGACCGGTTATAATGATAAAAACCGGTCTATATGACTGTATTTTAGACCGGTGGTTCAACCTGTATTTTAGACCGATTTGAATAATATGGATTTGAGTCGTTTGACACCGTGAATACCATCAATAGCGGTCCTGCTGGGTTTCACTTGTATTCATTACTATACTTTATTCGGTTCACCTCTATATCATTATTCTTACTCTTAATTGAGGCAATATCGCGCGGTCACCTCCGACAATATTTAAGACAGATAAAAATTATAAACGCAGTTAGTATGTAAAATTAGCAAGTTGCTATATGGATTATAACAACAGCGGACCAATAGTTTCGAGTAGAATAACCCTAAAGAATAGCAACGACACTCAATCTTTTTTTTTTTCTTTTTTTTTTTTTTTTTTGGTAATCATGGGTTTCCGAATCGACATTGCGAGCCGACTAATCCCTCGGCGACTATCCTTTTGGATAGCCCGGAGTCGGCGCAGGTGAACCTCCGTGGCCATAAAGGGATTAATTTTCTCCCCGTTGGATTCGAACCATTGACCTCCTCTTTGAAAGGCTGGTATTCTTACCGCTGGGTCATCCCTTGTGGATACTACACTCAATCTTAATTTTGACCAAAAGCACAATAAAAACTACAACGACCCTGAAATCATAACGACTATAGGAAATATGCAACAATCGGAGGATAAACTCCGATCCGACTTCGCTTGACTTTTAGTTAATCCAATCACTGTCATTTCCAGAATTTATAAATACGGTAACTGGTGGTTGTGGTATTGTTGGTGCATTAAATTGATCACCTGCGTGCATGAAAAAGGAAAACAAGGATTTTTTTGGGTTTTGGAATTGTTTACAGTGTTTTTGGTCGAACATCATTAATATCAGTCTTCTCTCCTTGTCTTTGTCTATGTCTTAATTAATTGTACACTGACGCACCGAGTCCTGGCCAAGCAACATGTGCTCATCAATGGCAACCGTGACCACCGGGTTTGTTAAAAGTTAATTAGGTATCATGAATATATAGTATATTTATATTCTTTTCCTGGGAATCTAGTTATGATTCTAGCTTCTATATGTGTTACTTTTGTATCATTCATAAAATGAAACAAATAACTGATCTTTGTATACCTTACTTATAAACTAATTTTATATTACTGATTAAATACTACTCTCTTGATTTTTTAGAACAATTATTATGGCTTTTTAACATGTTAACAAGTTATGTAGGCTAGTTTTAAAGATTTTGGCTTGTTTTATAGGATTACTAGTTTGAATCTATTGAGAAATTAAGAACTTGCCGATGGGAAGTATTTACCTATATAATTTATTTTGAGATAAAAACATTTTTTAGGGAATTTAAATAAAAGGAAAATTATTGGAATGCCTAAAATCCATGTCTAATAACATGCTAAAGAACAAGATGATCACAAGTGACAAAATCAAAAGTGAAGATTTAGATAGAGAAAATGCGTAAGTCATGTTTTATATTCTCAATAGATTAGGCATGAATTTTGGCATGTCTATTAGGCCTCTTTATCATCATTCATTCAAAAAATATCACAAAACTTGAAAACCCTTTTTGGTGGGAGTTGGTCTCGGTGGTCGTGTTCTGTGGTGGTTGGGCTATCAATGTAAGTGCGACTGTCGGCGAGGTGTGAGGTCCGGAGGTGAGTTCGTGTTGTGGTGAGTTCGGTCGGTGGTAAGGTCGAACGGTGGTGGAAGTCAGGAAATGGTGGAGGTCGGGCGGTGGTGGAGGGGTCCGGTGTTGGGAGTTGTGGTGGGTTTTGGTGGTTGTGGAGGAGAAAGAAGATTATGAGACGATAGTATTTATTTTTTGTGTGTGTTTTGGTTAAATTTAAATGAGTGGAGAGTAAATGATGAGAAATGGTTAAACGTAATTAGTACAATGTGTTTTATGTACAAAAGGTAAGATTTGCTACAGTGGTTGGACAAAAAAAAGAAGATAACACAGAGGAAAAGGAGAAAAAAATGTGTTAGGACAAAAGTACTCTCATGTGATTTGCACGTGACTTCCGAGATAACAAGCAAAGCTAACGAAATTAGGAAAATTGGACTACTACCGACGTAATATTTTCAAAATAACAGACTAACGGCGCAAGATGTAGCGTTTTTGGATGTTGTTTAAATCTAACGCTATTTCAAAGACTAACGTTGTAATTTAGTCCAAAATATAAAATATATTTAAAAGATGCACATTTTTTATACCTTCACCTGAAACTTTTCGTACTTTGACGTGCATGATTCATTTCAATCGAATTTAAGTGCGTGAGTTATGATGAGCACATTTGTAGCTTGTTTGGTTTGTACTTTGTGGTATATTAATTGTATAGGTGTTGTATAGATGTATTAGTGCGTTAAATAATTATAAACATGTTGTACCTGTAGTTTTATTATTTGTATTTTTTTTTAAATTTGTTGCTTTGTGTTTGATTGGTTTGTACAAATTGCTTTATTATTTGTATTGCTTAATTTAAGTTTAAGAGATGTCTTAGTGACATTTAATAAAGGAAAAGATATTTCTCATCTGGTTAAGATTAATATGTCGAAATTATTATATTTACAAGATACAAAAAAAAAACTCTCAAGTAAATGCAGCTAAACGATAAGAGAGTCTCATACTGTTAAAAAAAATCAAATAAATTACAAATATAATTCAGTCAAAAAGTATATAAGAAATATAAATAAGACTATGCAGACTATAAATAGGTCTCCTAATTCGTTTTCTCTACATTTGAGGCTTACAAATAATTACAAAGCAAGGGAGCAATGATTTAGGATTAAGCAAGTACAGTTCTTCAATATTTGAATAAATACCAACTTTTCCTGCCAATGAATCAAACCCAGATTGATTAGCAAGTTCTTGAATGTTCTCCAATGGCTTATGAACTCTCCCAGCAATAACTCGGCAAACTATCAAAGCTTTCCTATAAGAAGAAGCATTGTTGGCATTAATTGCTTCAAATGCCCGTTGACTTGTTGATGTAGTGAAAATGCCGCCAACTTCATTTTTGTTGTTTCCATTTTTCTTGAATGAAAACCCATGCCGTAGAATTTGGCATACATTGCAGTTGTTAGACTGGCAAAGGCTAGAGGATCCATTTAGACCAAGGTTGCATTCAACTAATGTGCCATGGAACCTCAATAACTCATTTCCATCAGCAAGACAACGAGGGTGTTTCTTTTGAAGTTTGCTAGCTTTAGTTTTGACACTTTCTCGATGTTCTTCAAATTCTGATAGTGTTCTTTGCATATTGTGGACCTTTAAGATTCTTTCTATTCCACCAGAGTTTGCATGAGATTTTGACCAACTTGTTTTGTAGATTAATTCTACAATCTTCCTAGATGAATCACCTTCAATGAGCTCAGTAACTGCCAGATAAAGAAATCAACCGATAATATCTTAGTAGACTAACTAATTAGACATTATTTACATAAATTACAGTCTACAACTTAAAGAACAATGTAATCTACAACTTATGGGATAAGCTACAGTGTATTATTTTTTTGTGCTTATACAGTAACCAAACAAAATTAAAAGATTGCTCAAGCAGACTTAAATCTAATAAAAAAAGTGTGAATGAAAAAGGACGAGCAGGACTTGTTGATTACCAGCATGTTTTAAGAGGTGATGAAATTCAAGAGCTTCCCATCTCATAAATTGCTCACCACATTTATGGCAAGCCGAACTAAAAATCCCATGACCATCACCGTCAAAAGAAGCTCTAGCTTTTGCAGGATTAATAGCGCCTAATCCAGATCCTAAACCTCTACCAACCCTTGAAACTCCATTTGGGTTTCTTTGATTAGTCATCGGTGATCTTGTTGGCTTGTAATGATGATAATGGTGAGGACCTGGTGTCCCAGGTTTTATGGTACCTTCAAATCTTGAGGACAGGCCCTCATCATCACCAACACCACCGTTTCCATCTTGCAACGAACCAAATCCTCTGATCTTGAGTTCACAGTTTGAATTCGATAAGACGACTTCATGGGCAATTGGATTTAAAAGTTCTGAACTTCCAATGGATCTTGGACTAGCATTTGTTGTTGTTGCCATAGTTGATGGTTTTTCCTCCATGTGCCTCTTGCTTCCATGGATAACATCCTTAAGATTTGCTAAGGATCTTGAACATCCTGATTTCCCACCGGCGGACGACGACGATTTCTTTGTTTTGGTTACTATTCTGCTCAAATTCTTCCTGGGCAAATTTGGATCATGAACATCTGATGGGCCTGACTGGCAGTGCAATGACTTCCTTAAAGCAAACCAAACTGTAGGCATCTTTATGTGTTTAGTATGTATGTGTTTTATCAGAAAATTACAGGAATTCTGTTTGAATATATAACCAAAACAAAATGATGCCCATCTAGGATATAGGTTTTGGTATGATCTTAGAATACTTTTAGATTGTGACAAACAACAAGTCAACTATTTGACCTAGTTGTCTAGAACAACGATATTTATGAAAACGTATCGAAGAGGATATATTGTATATCAAACGTATGAATGCAGTTTTTTAAAAGAGAACTGAAGAAGACGGAGAGGATGATTTATTACTAGTTAAATGTGAAATAATGCATCGACCTCTGGGGCATTTTCAGGTATCAGCTTTAGTCGGTAGTAAATGTGAATAGGTTTTTATAGAGGATTCAACTCAGTGAGATTAGATTCCATTTGGGGTAAATATTAAATCAATTTCTAAAGACAAATTATTGATCTAAAAGATATGCTACAATCTAGTGTCTACTATATTTTTATCATATGTGTAATTTAATTTATTATGTATATATTAAATAGTAATGTAACACATTAATTTCTGGATTTCTGGATACATGGTCAGCCGTTCATAATAATAATAATAATAATAATAATAATACATTGTAAGAAGACTATGTTTTTTTGTCTCCGTGCGTTCCTTCTCAAGTTTTTTTAGGCCGATTGCGTCCTTTGACCCGTTTTTTGTCAATCAACGGCGTTGCCTTCCGTTACAATTTGTCTGTAGCACAAGGGTACTATCGTCTTTTCGTAATTACCGTGTGCTATGTAGCACGTGGTTTCTGCAGCTGCTACAGTACTTATGTGTTAATAAAAGCAATTTTATTTCACCACTCATCCCTAAACTCTCCTCTCTATCATCAAATCTTATCATAAATATTTTCGATCAAATTTTAACGATGGCTCGATGCGGATGTGGAAGGAAGGCGTTATTATGATTGTCCGGTTGAGGTGCGTTAATGGTTGGGTTGCTTTAACTTAAAATGTCATGTTTAGTTTAATCATTGTTTTAGCCTAATGGTTGTTTTTTATTACAAGTTTTAGCAATTTTTATTACAAGAATGCGAAGCCGGCCTCGTCGCTGAGACATTGGAGGCCGTCAACGCCCGAGACAAGGCAATCGAGCTAGAGGCTGCTCACCAAGCAACCACAGCTCAGCTCCTTCTGGAGAAGGAAAAACTTTGCCATTTGAGGAACTTGTGTGTAGTCTCCTGGCTAGTCATCGTTTTAGTTTGCATATGGTGTATGTAGTGTCTTTAGAAAGACAGGTTTTTTGTGTTTTGCAAAGCTTTCTAACAAGTAGAATGCATGTACAGTAGTTTGTTTAATGACTTTAGGAAGCGTTAATGTAGTTCTATTTGCTAGAAAGCTTTGACTTCATTAAGTTTGGTCCATGAATATGGCTATAAATATGATATTCATGCCTTTCTTAAAGTCAACACTTATAAGTATATGTATGAAGTTGCAACAATGGGTAAAAACTGGAAAAAGTGGCAAATGGATATATTTAAACCTCATTTAATCCCACACAGTAACATGAGATGATTTCTTAAATAATGCAAAATGGATATATTTCCAAATGCATAAAATTTAGTAGTCTACATAGTTCAGAAACACACATTGTTAAAACATTGAAAATATTGTCTAGGAATTACATATGCGATGAAAACTATTGTCTTTGAAATACTTAGCCAACAATTTTTTTGTGGTGAAGCCATTTTTGCGGCCAAAATCTTCTTCCTAGTCCAGCCATGTTTTGGAGTCACACTAGAAGCAGCATTAACTGGGCTTCCAGATTGAGACTGGTCCATACATGGTTGAATATGACTTTCAGAATGACCACCGATTTCATGCACATGACTTTGAGATTGACCATCAGTTTGACTTTGGGGTTGTTCACTTCCTTCAAAGTTATTACCTTTAACCTTTCTCTTCTTCTATAATGAAACTTTTGGCTGGGATGAAACTATTTTTTGAGACTGCTGGGTACTGCCTTGACTGCCTGTAACACCTCCTTTACCAAGACATGTTTTCTTGTTGTGTCCAGCATTGCCACAAACTACACTCCTATTAGACTGTGACAACTTACTATCTTTATCAGTATCATCATTTTCTGTAAAAGCCCTAGTTCTTTCTTTCGTGGCCTACCCAATGGTTTATGATGTTTAGGTGGTAGAATGGTTGTAGGTACATTTGACTTTTTCCAAAGTTGATAACCCTTGATGGGTTGGAAGTGGTGTTTGTAAGTTTCCTCCCATGTCTTAAGCAAGTAATATGGATGAACCCATGATTCTACAGATCCTACTTCCATTCCATTGAACCACATATACCGGTTGGTAGTAATAGCATGTTTACATGGCATACTTGTAAGCTCCTATCTTCTACAACTACAAGTCCTAGCTTCAACATATACTAAACGCTTTTGTTCACATCCACTAACCTGATAGTAATCTCCTTCTTCCCTAAAACGATGTATTTATAAGCCTCTTTCTTAATGGAGTCCAACATCTTTGTTTCCTTTGGTGTTAATGGTCCGGCACAATTGTTAATTGTATGCACAACATTCAATATTCTCTGCATACAATATTCTCTAACGTATTCTAAAGCAGTAATGATGGGTTGGTGCCTACCTCCAACTAGTTTTCCATTAAACACTTCACACATGTTATTAAGCAACACATCAGAATGAGCTCTCCCTACATATGTATAGAACATGTTTTAGTAATACATAAAAGAATGTTGAACAATGTTTATAAATACAGATTTTTTTAGTACCTGAAAAATGCGACCTTGACCAATGGGTTGGTGGTATCTTACTTAACCAAGCATGTGCAGGTTCGCTAAAACTCTTGAAGGAAAACATTGCTGCCTCAAATTGTTGGACGCTTGTTGCTGATGAACACCTCCACAAATGTGCCTTGTATTCTGTAGAATTCCATTGCAATTGCATATTCTCATGGATGTGCCTCAAATAGTATCTGTGTTCCGCACTAGGGAATACTGTTGTTAATGCTGGAATGATACCCTGCACAAACGAACATTAATGTATTACTTATAAACCAATCATTTATGAATTATATAGCCAAATATAATCAATTATAAATTAACATCACCTTTTGTTTGTCGCTGATATAAGTGTAGCATGAATTTGGTTTGAAGTCAAGATCATCTGCTAGACATTCAAGAAAACAAATCCATGAATCTTTGTTTTCAGCTTCTACAACAACATAGGCTAAAGGGTATATTCCATTGTTGCTATCAATACCAACAGTTGTAAGAAGCTGACCAGGAAAAGGACCCCTCGTAAATGCACCATCTAATCCCAACAACTCTCTCTGACAGGCTTTGTATCCTACCTTCAAAGCACCTAAGCAAACGTACATTCTCTTGAAAACTCTCGTAGGACTTGATGGATCTGTTACAGTTTGCACACTTATCCTAACTGTTGTATTAGGATTTGTTTTCTGCAACTCTTCGACATAGTCCCTCAAAATGGTATATTGCAGCTTATGATCACCCCTAATCTCAATTTCTGCCTTGTTCTTTGACCTTAATGCCTTTTGCATAGACACTTGGACTTCAAACTGTTTAGTCAGTTGATCTTGAACAGCCTTGATTGGAATATCTAGATTGACTTAAATTTGGTCAAGTATTTGCTTTGAGAGAAACTTGTAGTCACAAGCTTTTATCTCTCTTGATTGCAAACATTTGTATTCATCCTTGAAATTTCTAACACTCCATACATCTTTATATGTATCCTTTGTTACATACAACAACCATGGGCAATCTGTTGGTTCCTCTTTGACCGCAAATATACATCCCTTCCGTGGCCTCTAGTTAACGGACCAGTTTTCCTCTTTGGTACTGTTCCCAGTCCAATACCGCCACTTGTACCACATGATGGTATCGTTCCAACACAGCTAGCCCTGATTCTTTGTTTGTCATTCTTAACGAATTGCAATTTCCTCCAAGTTTGTATTGAATGCAGGTTGATCTTATCTTTAACTTCTTTTGCAGTTACAAAAGTTTGACCACATAAAAAAATACTTCTTCGTCTTCTTGTAATCCCTGAGTTAACTTTTGTTTCTTGTATGCCCTCATCTTTTTCTTCCGAATTACATACTCAACCTCATTTTCAGAACCAATTGCATATTCATCATCATTCAAGAGGTCTGGTATCTCATTTTTCTTAAAATAATCATCTGGTATCTGGCTAGAGCTACCTACACTGGGTATATGTGGAGTGTCAATCAATTTGAAAATAGCAACATCAACATCAGGCTCCTCAAAAATATTCTCTTCATCAACAACTATGTTTCCATCATCAATGTTCTAAATAACATCGACATCACTCTCAGAAGAATCTGTTTCACTCACATTGTTGTCACCAAACTCTTCATCAGTCTCACAGAAGAGTATAGATTTACCTTTTTGCATACGGTAGATAGGTACATGCATTTCCTCATCTAGATGACCAAACTCTTGGTCAACACTAACTGGACTATCTTTTTGGCTATGGTCAACAGAAACAAGACTACCTTTCTAGCTATGGTTAACACTAACTGGGCTATCTTTTTGGCTATGGTCACCAGAAACAGAACTACCTTTATGGCTATGGTTAACACTAACCGGACTATCTTTTTGGGTATGGTCAACAGAAATAGGACTACCTATGTAGCTGTGGTTAACACTAACCAGACTATCTTTTTGGCTATGCTCAACACTAACAGCACTATCTTTTTGCATATACTGAATAGGTGGGTTTATGGTCATCAAGGGTTCAATTTCTAGCCACTCAGTAGATTCTACCAAAGTATTGACTTCCAAAGGTGGTTGTCTGACTTGACTTAAAGCCTCTACCACAGGCTTTTTAACAATAGTTTCTATGAGCAATTTTTTTGAGCAATATGGAGCAATAGCAAGAGCTGCATTCTTCTTTGATGCATCGACCTCAGCAATAACTGTCCTAATTGACTTTGGTGACATATCATCAACATCTAAACTTGTCTTACCATTTTCAACATAAACTTCTATCATCTTATGGTCATCAACAAGATCTTTCACTTTCTAAATTCGTAGCCTCACTTATGCTATACAAACCATCGTCTAAATTACTACCAGGCTTAACAAAGTAATAGTTATTTTTTTGACCTAGGTCGTAACCCAATTCATACATAAGAACATCCAGCTATTCAACTGACACACTATCAACGTCAACCAAATCAACTAAACTTTCCATACCTCCATCGTATATTCTACCAGGCAAGTATTTAAAAACACAATTGTGATGAACTCTCATGCTAAACCTATTAGATCTACCACATGAAACATATCAATAGACCAAACCACATTATCAAACCTTAATAGCGAATTAAATTATACCAGTATTAGATATTACAACGATTATAGCAAAAAAAAAAAAAAAACAGAAACAAAAACGTACCATATTTTTTCTTAGCAGCATTGTACAGAACGGTATACTCAACTCGATAACCTAGATCTCTTCTTACTTTCCATAAAGTAAAATCCATGTTTTGAAATTACGAATAATATCACAATAACATGCAATGAGAGTTTGTGAATTGTGATAATTCTTCTTGTAAAGAAAGTTTTGGGACGAAACAAGGAGGCGCTCTAGGTGTTTATGGGGCGGGAAAAGGGATATGACATGTGAAAGTAATACAGAGTTGCTATAGCGTAATTACGAAAAGAAGATAATACCCTTGTCCTACAAACAAATTGTAATAAAAGGCAACGCCGTTGACCGACGAAAAATGGGTCAAATGACGCAATCGGCCTAAAAACCTTGAGGAGGGACGCACGGAGATGATTTTTCAAACTTATGGTGCATGGTGATGTTTTTGGACAAGTTTAGGGACCAACGGTGTGTTGTTGTCTAAGTTTTAATAAAACTTTTGATACTTTAGGAGATTTTATGAACTTATACATTTAAGAACTACCTAATTTAGATGTAAGATGTTACATATATTTTATATAATAAAGGGTTAACCGCATAGCGGTGATTATATATAATAGCGTCAGATTGTACGTGCAACGTTTTTATTATGCATATATGAGTGTGGGGTAAGTGGGATGGTGAAAATTAGTGGATTAAGTTGTAATTAATTATTTAATATTTAATAGATTGCTTTACTTTTATACGTAAGAGTTGTCTAATAATATTATTCATATTTTAAGTTTTATAAGTTTTTACAAAATACGTTTTTTAGTTCATATATAGACATATAGTACAAATAAAAAGTTAAGAGGTGTAAATGTAATTAACAATCTACTTGAGTTAGAGGTTTGATGAAATTAACTTTTAGATATGTTCGGGGCTATTTATGTAACTTATATAAGGGTGGTGGCAGTAGTTACTCTCAAACTCCCTCATACCTCCCAACCAATCAATAATATCATTCCACCTCACTCACACTTTTTCCATACCTCCTAACCCTTCTTTCGTACCTCCCATTTTTTTTTTTTCTTTTTTTTTTTTTCTCTCTCTCTCTTTTGCCCAATGGTAAGTAATGGCTCCATACCTCCGAGGCAAACATCACCGCTGGAGCAAGCCTCCCAACCAAACCACTGGGTGGCGGCGGTGTCCCCGGCGGTTTAGGGCAAACCGTTGGCCACCCCGCTACCATTGCCACTACCCTAACGGAATAGAATAGTTTATAATGTATATTATTGCAAAATAATTATGATTATGTTTTATATTCTGCCCCAAAATATACAATTTTTTAGATCATCCAGCTACAGAAGCAACTTGCAAGTTAATTTGAAGTTGACTCGATTGAATTAAGCTATAAATTTATTCAACATGCATGCAAGTGGGATACATTGTGTTTTACGGAATTACGGATATGACCTTTGACGTAAAGAAGCATGAGCTTGTTTTTTTTTATATACATAGCGATCATTTTTTTTTTTTAATCACGTATATAAATCAGTGATGAATTTATATTTTGTTCTAAATTTTACGTTGAGCATTTAAGAAAGAAGATGGCCAGCAAATGAAGCCATGACTTTTGGTAAACAAGGGCCACAATAATTGACATGCCCGTCTTAGTATTTTGTTAGTAGTATGTGTTTAAGTCAAAGCTTTTATTTATCTAAGCCAATATTGAGATAAGAAAAAGAAGGTCACACACTATTATGATTATTATTCGGTTCAACATACTGTATGTTTACATTTAGGAAACCACGATACTACTTATATATAAAGTTTAGGGAAAATTCCAATTATAAGCCTAAAATCGAATTTTATATCACAATTGAGTCAATTTTCATACAAGTTCCAATTTTGGTCATGTGCTACGTGTGCTACTGTGCGACTTCATACATTGTGCGACACGTGGCATGACCCCGCTATCATATCAACTATTTGCTGACCCCACTGCTATTTTGTTTTATTCGAATCTGGTGTGCGACTGACGGCTGTGCTACTTGTACTAGTGTGCGACTGGCGGCACGCAATCTTTCTTAGATTGCATGGGGAAGGAACACAAACCGTTTAATAATAATATTTTTACTATTCTAAGTTTTTTAATAATTTAACTTCTCGATTATCGCGCTAATACTATTCATAGTTTTCAAACCTAGATCTAAAAAAACACACACAAAAACACACACATTGGCAGATCTATACCCGGTTGATTTTTACATGGAGAAGAAGAGACGTCAAAGCGTAAGTTAACATTTTATGATTTTTAGCCGGTTGTTGTTACGATTTTTTTGTTTATATTTTAATATAATTTTGTGTATTTATTTGATTTAGGCGAATCCTGAACATGAAGAAGAACAAGAACTGGTACAAGAGACGTGGAGACGGCAAAGCGTACGTTTCTATGATTCCTAATTTTGGTTGTTTTTAATTTAAAAAGGCATTGTTAATGTTAATTGGTTTATAAAATTCGTAATTTTTTTTTTTTTTAGTGTTTGAAATTAATTTTTAGGTTAATCGTTGGTATGATTATTAATTTTGTTGTTTTTTTGTTTAAAAAAGCATTTTTAATGTTAATTGGTTTATAAAATTCGTAATTATTTTTTTAGTTAGTGTTGAAATAATTTTTTAGGTTAATCGTTCCTCTTATTTTTAATTTTGGTGTTTTTTAAGAAAAATGAGTTTTTAAATAATCGTAAATTGTTGTTTGTTATTGTTAAAATTAATTTTAGATGTGTTTTGTGACAACATTTGGAGCGATTAGTAACTTTTAGTGTTTTAGAATATAATGTTTGTTTGGCAATGAGTGTTTAGCTTTTGAATAAGGGTATCTTTTTAATTGATTATGTTGATTGTATTTAGTATATAGAAAGTCGAGCTTTTGTGAGTATGATGTGCACGCCTTAATAAGTATTCATGTGGACGTTTTTAAACTTTCCCCTGGCCATCTTAAGATGTTTAAATTGCGATTAGTGAATATTAATGGGGTATTTATAGTTTAAGCATGATTAGGATGTTTGTTGTAGTTGTAGTATTCTAAGTCATGTGTTTGTTTATAGATTCTTGATTAGATAACATTTAATGCATATTTAGTTAATAGAATTTCAAAGCCGGGTCTTTCTGTGTACATCATATCTCACGGCCGAGACTAGTGGGATCGGGTATTGTTTTTGTAGTTAGTTAGTAGAATTTAGATTAGTTACTATTCATCGGGTAGTTAAAGTTTAGAAGCGTGATATGATTTTGGGTTGCAATTGTAGACTTCGTTACTGGTGATTATTTTGAAACTTAATCGTAAATTGTTGTTTGTTATTGTTAAAATTAATTTTTAATGTTAATTGGTTTTTAATTTTGTATTTTTTTTGTTTATGTAGGTCTATAATGCGAAAGTTACTGTCCGATGTAGGTTGTACTTAATTACAACCATTAAGGGTAAGTTGGCATTTAATGAGGATCGATATGCTATGTTTAGAAACACTGTTTTGGGACCATGGTTGGATTTAAGATCAGAAGACCATGATAACCATGTTCTGAATTTTATGCTTCAACATCAAAAACATATTGATACCCCTAGCTTCGAAACCCCCATGTATTTTGAGATAGATAAACATAGACTAGAGTTTGGTAGGAGAGAGTTTTGTTTAATGACTGGTTTAAGATACGACAAGATTTGTTTAAAACATTTGGAAGAATCAGTGTCTGGTTTTTGTGAGCGTGTTTTTCCGGGTATTGAAAGAATAAAGGGTTTTGATCTTATCAAGGTTCTGCAAAGTGAAACTTTTAATAAAATGTCAAATGAGGATGCCGTGCGTCTATGTCTCCTGTTAGTACTAGAATATGTGTTGATGGGTCAAGAGCTTAGACATGTAATGTCAAACGAGATACTTTGCCTAGTTGATGATTTTTATGCGTGGGATGCATTTCCTTGGGGGGAATATATGTGGAGGGAATTTCACGACAGGGTTTACAATGTTGTTTCAAAGAAAAGAAAGACGCATTTGGAAGAATACATGAAAGTGGGTCCCTCATACACCGCTACATATTCGTTGTATGGATTTGTGTTTGCTTTGAAGGTTAGTATATACACTATTTAAGTGACATGCAAATGTTTTGATCCTTTCAATTGTAGCTAAAGTTTACATAATATAGAAACATAGTTTAGATTTGTGTATTCAGGTTGACTGCTGTTCAATTTATGTTGTATTAGCCTTTTACCTAGTTTAGCGATGATGTACTTGTATTCAAAAACTTTAAACCAAATCAGTGTTGGGTAGATTAAAACGGCAAATTATCAATAAGGGGGTGTTTGTTATAAGAATATTAGTTTAGATTAAATAACCATTTTGTTTTTTATGTTTTTAGATTAGTGTAGTTTAGTTTTTTTTTTTAAATGTGATTTTTTGGTTGAATAAAATTGCTTGAAAGTGCTTATTATTAACCTGTTATTCAAACTGCTCATTTTCAAATCTGGTTATTAGGGTCTACTTTTTAGGGTGTATTAATGTATTTTTTTACCCAATTTGGCCAAATGCTTATATTGTCCCTACATATCATAAGAGCAATTTATATAGTTTTAAGTTTAAATTTTTTATAGTTTTTATTTGGTTTTTAATAATTGTCTTTCACTCCTTTGTTGTTGTGTTTGCAGATTTTTGTATTGGAAAGCTTTCCTAACTCAAGGTTATGGTGGAAAAAAGAAGATAATGTTATTCCCCGCAGTGTAGCTTGGAGTGATAATGCAAAGTTTACCAAATCTGACTACAACCGTTTATTTTATTCAACCAAACCTCTTAACAAACTCATGCCGACATCTATCGAAAACCAATCACTTTGGTGGCGATCCAGTATTGAGTTTTTCCAACAACTTGAGACATCAAACATCCAAAGTCCAAAACCAATGGCACGCCAAAAATTTGCCCCAAGGATTTGCCATACATTTGTTACCAAACGTGTTAAACAGGAAGTTATCAAAGAGGTTAAGCATGAAGTGCATGCCAGAACTCGTAAACCTGTTGAGGAAGATACTGAGGAGGAAGAAGAGGTGAATGCGGAGGTTGGTGATCAAGGGTTGAATGGTATGAGCAAATCCGAACTTGTAAAGAAGTTGGCAGATATGGAACGCGAATTGACAAACTACAAAGCTATCAGTACTCGATTGACTGCAATTGAAGAACTCCTGAAACCTCAGATTGTTCCTACAGTGGTTCAGAAAGCTGAAAGCATAGGGCTTAAGATTGGTGAAGCTGTAACGGGTGGTCAAAATTCGGTAATTGCTAGTAATGGTGTCAAGAGTTGTGAAACCGGATGTAACAATTTGGTTGATGTACCTGTGGGTGCTGAGTATGTTTTAAACAAACATAATGGTGGTGGGGTTAGGAAAAAGTCGGACGCACCGGTGGATTTTTCAGATTCTGTGAACAACCATGACTTGGTTGATGTTTCTGTTAGTGTTAGCAATACTTTTAAAGATGCTTATGAGAGTCTTAAAAAAGACAAGAATGATTTGGTCGACGAGAGTCTTAAGAAACAGAAGCATGATTTGGTCGACGAGAGTCTTAAGAAACACAAGCCTGATTTGGTTGACGAATGTAATGCAGGGAGAGTATTCGAAACTGGGACGAATGGGGTGAACAATTGTGTGATCAACCAAGTTGATGGTGATAATGGCTTGGAAAGCAAGACAGTATGTGTTGATAAGTTTGTAACAAATGTTACTACCGATGGAGTTCCCGGACTTGATGCTTTACAGGTGTGACACTAAGTAACATAATTGTTTTTATTTACTTGTATATAATATCTTTTCTTATTATTTAATTAACGATTATTTTTGGTATTCATGTCAAGGATAATAACGCTGATGAATGATGCATGTGGATGAAGAAGTTCAACATATATGTTCATCGCCTAGTGAAGGGTTGGTAGCAGTAGAAGCTTTGATGGACATGATTAGTTTCACCCCTCCTTCGGTAATTATACGTTAAATAGTTTTAGGTTATCGATAATTTAGTCCTTTTTATATCAACTGATCGGTTAAAATTATTTACTATATCTCCTTTGCATTGGCATACTTTGTTTTCAGGAAACTAGTCAGGGGGTAGGTGATATGGAAAGGGATAATCAGGTGGACATGTTGAAAGTTGACGATGACATGCCGGTTGTCGAAATTGTTAACGCTGTTAAAGACCATCCGAAGGTTAAAACTGTTCAGGTTCCATTTGCTCGTGAAAGGAAGAAGAGTGTGTACCTACAACATCCTTTTACCGAACCACCACCAACTACACCCAGAGTCCGAAGGAAGCGCAAGCAAAAGGTGTATAAAAACACATTGAAGACTTTGCTGGGCGCTAACGGAAAGGAGATTGAACTACAACCATGGAATGAGGTACAAACATTGTGATTTAATTAAAGATTCAAATTGTTTTTCCATAATTGTTATTCAATAATACTTTATACAAAAACTTTCAGGATCTGAGTCGTCCTAAATTCTCGCCACCAAACCGAGTGAACTCTTTTAGAGATATAAACTTGGTGTTGCGTACACAGAAGGACCTTTTCTACTCATTTCCTTGGTCAGATAATGTGGTGGACTGGACGTTTTGGGCAGCTTTGTTGTGCAAAGATGGAAATAGGAAAGGTTGGCTGTCGGATGCGGTATGTCATTTTGATATTCATATTATAGTTTGTAAATGCTTGAAATATGAGATCTGTGAGATTTGGTTCATGTATGGTTACACGATTCCACTAGTAGTACAGTAGTTGTGGTTTGGATTGATATTACATTGGTTTGCTGTTTTGGTTTAGTTGCATCAGTTACTTAAGGGGTGTTTGGATAAGTGAGGTTTGCTGATATAGGCTGTATTACAGAGGTTGTGTTTGGATTAGTTAAGTGACTTAGGTTGAATTTAGGCTTAGTTGAACTTAAAAACAGTAGGATATAACATTAAAAGTCAATTTACCTTTCAAATTGAGTTATAATCAAATTGAGTCTCATTTGCTTATATGAAAATATCTTGTAACTTGCTTCTTTAAGCTGCTATATCCCCTGATCCATCTGTTTTTAGTGTATATCTAGGTGGCTTTTAGATAGGTAAATTAGATCTAGCATCACTTCTATTGGTTTATTTGTAGACTCCGTTGGTTACTAAGATTTTTGCTCCCATTAGCTTTTACTTATGAGCTTTTTGGGACTGCTTATTTAGCCTGCTTAGTTGTTCATTTTAGTTCCAGTATACCTATAGTTACTGTTTCCATTGAGCATTTGCTATTTTCTTCATCTGTTTGAGTATTGCTTATTCACTAAGTGCTTATTCCAATTGTTTGAGCCATTATTTGTGTTATTTAGTTATCAATTGGTCAAAGTTTGTGTCAACTTGGTCAACTATTGCTTATAAATAAGCTCTTTTTAAACTGCTTGAGCCATTATCTGGTTATTTGGCCTAAACTGCTTATATTACAAATCTTGTACATTATTTTTCAATTTTCTATTTTCTAGCACATAGAACAGTGGGTCTTGTATATGATGCACTTCAGACCGCACGATGCCGATTGGGTTGCCGTTAGCCCATTCTTCAGCACCGTCATCTTGAATCGTGAAATGCCTTTGTATTATGCTGACGGGGTTACTTACGGTGTACCTTGGTTTGCAGAATCTGTGCAGAAGGTAACAATTCCTATTCCAGTCTATTTGGTGTATCATGCTATATGCATAGGCCGCGTTCAGTTTGAATTCATTTGTGAGTAGCTTAGATTAGGGCGAATTCACTGTTTCGTTCAGTAGGCTTTCATGTGTTGTATGATACGATTTGTTAGGATAGAATTCATTTGGAAAATGACTTTTACTTTTGTTTCATGTAATTGTAGGTTTATTTCCCTGTGAACGAAACAGAAGTTCATTGGGTTTTAGCAGAACTTGATATTCGTTCCGGTGTCATAACCTTATATGACAGCCTTGGTGGACCAGATAATCCAGATGAAGAGGCACGACCGTGGTGGGAGAACTGGATGAATGTTCTTGTTGAGCATCTCCCATTGTACCTGTATGAAAGTGAGGTCCTAGAGAGGAAGAACATTGACCACTCGACGTATTGTATAACCTTTAGGTGGGCGCAGAATCTGCCGATACAAGGTCCTACATACGGTGACTGTGGCGTGTGGGTTTGCATATTCCTATACAGGTTAACACATCACTTATCGCTGGCTGCAAGTGATCCCATTGAGGTAGCTTTAGCGTATCGTGAACACCTCACATCTTTCTATTGGAAGTACAAGATGATCGTGCCTAATCCTTATCTAAAGTAACTGTGAATGTTAGACTTGCATAACAAAAAACAATCCCTTTATGTTTTGGATATTATTATGTCATTTACTTTGAAACCATGCGTGTAGGTTTATATTATTAACTATTAAACAAGAAGACTCAGTTTCTTTGTATTCCATTTTAAGTATTTTATGTTATTGACTTTGAAACTATTTGTGTTTGAACTTCAATTTCATCAATTCGTTGTTATTGTGTATTCCTGGGTATTTATTTAGACATGCTTAACTTTAACATTGGTAATATACCAATACCAACCACATGCAGCAAAGAAGATGTTACTAATTCATTACACCATTAGGTAGTCAAAATGAGTACATTAGAAATCAAGCAAACATTAGTACATTAGAAAGCTTAAACATAACTTGAATACTTCTAACATAACTTGAATACTTCTACAAAGACACTTATGACTAATTCAAAACAAAATACATAATAAAGAAGAACCATGAAAAATACAAAAGAACTTTCATTCTTTGTGCACTGCTTGCATTCTGCATTGAAGTTTCTTGAAGGTTATTTATCCTTCTCAACAACCCGGGTATGATAACAACGGATCGGGCACACATCGGCGGGTCGTACCAACGGCTAAAAACACAGTTAGGACATTGCCGAAAACGACGACCCGGATTACGATCTGTCCATGACGTGGTAATCGTTGTCGCAGCTCCGCAATGGTTGCAAGCATTATTCATGATGAACAAGGAAATTTAGCATGTGTGTGTGATTTTTAAGTTGATGTAGTTGCCATACACTATGTACACACTATTTATAGTACCCAAAAAAGTAAATAGTGTTGAAGGTAGGTGGTAACCAATGTGCGACTGTTTATAAGTGTGCTACCGTGCTACTGTGCTACTATAAAATGCGGAAAATGCAACCACCTTTTTAATTTCATGAACTCAAACGTAATACAAACAAACTAGTCGGTTTCATATTCAGAATCCGTTGCAAATACCTGATATGGATAACAACCAAATTCTAAAAAAAACTCGTTTTCTTCATCTTGTTCTTTCTTTATATTTGCCAGCCATTCCCGTTCATTCGTTGCTTCTTCTGCTAAAATTGATACTGCAGCTTCTTTGTCTAGTCGTGTTTGATGTTCTTCGTCCTCTACCTTTTTCCTAAAGCTTTCTTCCCATTCCCTTTGTATTTTATTATTTTCTTCGAAGGCTTGCCTTAACCGTTCCTCTTCTAATTTCCATAAAATGTCCTCTTGTAGAGTAAGTCCCCCAAGGGCATTACTAGTTGGCGTGTCATCATTTTTCAGTGAACTCATACTCAATTTTGTTTATAATTAGACTACATATACATATATATATATACATGGTGTCACTAGTGTGCGACTGTGCTACATATGCATTAAATTTTGGTTGTTGGTGAACTAATTGATTGACATGATTGACATAAGACATGACTTTAATGTTATATATTTCCTAGATTTGCACACCTATTACAAATTAACAATTGAAGTATGCAACATGGAATGTGCGACTGTGCTACTTGAACTGACTTCCACTAGTGTGCGACTGTGCTACTAGTTTATAACCATTAAATAGTTGTATGCATTAAATTTTGGCTGTTGGTGAACTACTTGACATGATTGACACAAGACATGACTTTAATACAATATATTTCCTAGATTTGCACACCTATACAAATTAACAATTGAAGTGTGCGACTGTGCTACTTGAAATTACTGTGGACATTTAATGAGGGTTAATGCATGTTAGGTTGAATGACTGTGGACATTTAATGAGGGTTAATGCATGTTAGGTTGAATGACGTGACTAGACTTCAATTTTGGCAGGTTTAAACTTAAATTGTAACATTATTACTATATTGTTCGACTGTGCGACTTCACTGACTAGTGTGCGACTTATATAAATTTTTTCCTACATATATTGTTTTACATAATATAATAATGAAAAAACTAAAAAACACACTGATGGCTAGTACATCTCAGCCCAAGATTAGTTTTTTGCTAGTTATGTTAGATGAAGAATTAACATATGGTGTGTCACTTTCTCAAAATACAACCTACCAAAACCTATTATCTAATGTGAAACGAAAACTCAACATCAGTCGTGAATTCGATGTTCGTCTAACGTATAGTATTCGGAAAAAGTATGTCCACATAATTGATGATGATGACGTGGAATTTTTCTTTCACGAGATATGCAAGAATCAGTCTGTTTTGCAATCTTTGTTTGTCACAAAGACTCTCAAACCACAAAAGGTAACTCCTTCTTTGACAACGCCGTTAGATTTTGATCTAAATTTCTCTCCTGAAGTTTACCATGGTGTTGGCAATGATTTTGAAAACACACCCAAAAAAGCAAAAAAAGAATATTTTCCAAATAACATTCACCATATTCCTAATGACTATTCCGAGCCAATATGGAAACGTAATACGTTTACATATATGCCGACACCACCTAACCCACCTAAACTTCAAGTCAAACCACCCAAAACCGTCACTGACAACAACTCATTTGGTTTAATTCCCGGGAGAAAATTTTATTCTAAAGAAGAGTGCATGCATGAAATAGGTGAACAATCACTAGTACATGGATTTGAATATAAGCCTAGAAAATCAGATAAGTATAGGTATGATGTGAGGTGTGTACATGAAGGATGTGATTGGGTAATAATTACGTCTAAAGTTGATGGCAGTTCCGAATGGGAAATACGAACGGTTAGAGAGAATCACACATGTTCAAGAACGAAATTAATTCCAAATCATCGTAATGCAACATCAAAATTGTTGGGCCATTTGCTTGTACCGAAAATACGTGATAGTAATCGGGTGTACAAGGCAAAGGACATTGTGCAAGACATGAAAGTTGATTACAATTGCGATATTAGTTACAAGAAGGCTTGGAGAGGAAGAAATATAGCGTTCGAGACTCTGAATGGCTGCCCGAAAAATTCTTTTGCACAATTACCCTATTTTTGTCACAATTTACATTTGACAAACGAGGGGTGGGCAACAAATCTTCTGACTGACGCTGAAGACCGATTTGAAATGTTTTTTATGGGCATTGGTGTTTCGGTAATCAAATTTTGTTGACACGTACATTTAATTTGATATCTTATATACATATACATACTAAACTTTAATTTTCTTTACAGATACAAAGTTTGTTGCAAGAGCATATCCGCCCATTGATTATCATAGACGCAGCTCATCTGAAAGGTCGGTATCTTGGAACAAATTTGCTGGCTGTTGGAATGGATGGGAATAACCAAATTATACCTCTTGCAACCGGGGTGTCCCAAGGTGAGACAGGTAGGTCGTGGACTTGGTTTTTGGAAAATTTGCGCGAATGCATCGGTCACGTCCCGGGTTTGGCAATAATTTCAGATAGACACCCGGCCATACAGTTAGCATGTCATACTATTTTCCCAAACGCATTTCATGGTTGTTGCTGTAGGCATTTGATGATGAATTGCAACTTAAAAGGGAAAAAAGTTAGGAAGCTGTATTGGAAGTTATGTAAAGTTTACACGACTCAAGAGTTCCATAGAGAGCTGAACAACCTAGCCGGTTTTAGGATTGAAGCTTACAACAAGCTAATCGAAGTGGGTGTTAGCAACTGGTCTAGGGCATATTGTCCTGGAAATCGATATAATTACATGACTACCAATAGTGTTGAGTCAATAAATGCCCTCACGAGACAAGTTCGAAGAGTCCCAATTACGATGCTAATGGAATGGTATCGAGCGCTTATACAAAACTGGTATTTCGAACGACGTCAACTTTATGAAGGTTAATTTTTTTATATATATTGTATTATAAATTAAGCACATATTTTAATTAGTGAATTTTATTATTTTACTATTGTTTTTTTTTTTTTTTTTTTTTTTTTTTTTTTTTTTTTTTGTTAGATGCTGTGCAAGGGGAACTGAGTGAATGGGCAGCTGCAAAAGTTCAGGACAGGATGTTGAAGAGTGCGAGCTGGGTTGTCAATGGCATTGAGCATGGAGAAGTATACCAAGTTTATGATCGAGTAAGGACTCACGTAGTCCGGATAACGGAACGTAGTTGCAATTGTCGCAAATGGCAACTTTCAGGTTTGCCATGTGGCCATGCTATAGCCGCGGGTAGGGTACTTGGGTTAACTGATTCTAGTCAATTGGCAAAAAACTGGTTTATGAAAACAACTTTAAAGGCTACATACGAACCTTTGATATTTCCGACTGGTGACGTTTCTACATGGGAAACACCAGACAATATTCAGGTAGTAGAACCACCAATTATGGATAAGAGACCAGCCGGAAGACCAAAAAACAAAGACAGAATTAGGTCCCGAGGAGAGGAGCCAAGGCAAATTTCGTGTGGGAGGTGCGGTGTAGTTGGCCACAACCGAGCTACGTGCAAACAACCGTTAATGCGAAAAAAGGTAATTTGTTATTTATTTATACTAATTTATAGCCAAAATACAAATAAGTAATGTGCTTAATCAAATGTTACTTGTGCAGAAGAGGGGTGGCAAGTCATCAAGCGGAGGTACACAAAGAAGTAGTGGGAGCTCACAAACTCAAAATGGAAGGTCCCAAAACCGACGTGTTAGCTCACAAGGGTCACAACGATCAATGCCGTTTGACAATGACCCGGTTAATTTGGCAGACCCTTAGGTTAAGAATGGGCAAAAATAATGTCCAAGTTATATTATGTTGTTGGTTTTAACATAATATGTTATGAAAGAACAGTTCATCTTAATGTTTTCATAATACAATGTTTCGGTTTTCCTGTATAAACGGTGAACAACTTAAATAATAGGGAATGTAACCACATCATACATTAAGTAGCAAAATGATTGGAGTAAACCAATCTTTAGTCATGGTTACATTAGATACCAACACATAACGCTTAAAGTACCATCGTCACTAAAACACAACCACATATAAAGGGAACTTAAACAACAGTGTCATGGCATTACAACTTAGTGGACACATTCAATTTCGGAGATCTTGTGCTTGAAGTAGAAACGAATCAACGCCTCTCTGTATGCCAGTGCTGTTTGAAGAGAGTCATCCATAACCAGAGGGATCCCGTAAGCCAACCTGTATAGTAATAACCAACCAGTTACATTTGACATTATAGAAAAGTCATACCAATAAGTGTGATACATGGTAGAAAAAGATGTTAATTACCTGTATAGGAAAATGCATAGAAAGATGCCACAGTCACCGAAAACACCACCCTGCTTGGGGATGTGAGTTACGTGGCGAAAATTTATACGGTAGCTAGTTGGGTCGATTCCTTTCTTTGCAAATACACCTGTCTCCTTAAGTATAAAGGGAAGCTTTTCCCTTAGACACCTCCTCATCTTGAAATACCACTCACGATATTCAACTTCATATGTTTCACCGCTGTCATAAAATACCACCTCCCCGGTTTGTATGTAAAACACAACAAGTGACCAATGGGTGAAAGGTTCATTTATAGGGATGAACACCTGAATATTTTATTAAGAAAAATGAGTATAACGAGTAGTATACTGATTTAAATGTTTAAAGGTTCAATCCATACACGTACCCGCTCAACATCAGACCATGCACAGTCGTATACTTCGTTTGTCGCATAAAACAGTGGCATCGAACCTTGAAGGAGAATTGTCAAGAAGTAACAACTAACCATGCACCAATCGGCATTATTAGGTCTAAAGTGCCACATATACATCACCCAAATATCAATGTGCTGTATGTCATTATAAAAAAATGTCAAACAATATGTATCAGGTCATGTTATCTAACAGGTTTATCGTTGATCAGTGGGTGAGGTATGGAACTTGGGTGAAAAACCTGAGTGTTCAGGTTATGCTTATTAGAACAGGTCGAAAGGTAGGTCAATTAAGCAACTACGAATTTGAATAAACAAGCCACCAATTTTAAGCAAGTTTTAATACCAACTAAGCACAATCAAGCACAAACAGGTTATGTTATCAATCAGGTTTGGAAATTTAAAGTGCGAGTTTACCTCATCACGTAACCAACCAGATCGTTTCTTGTCAACACAAGCTAGACTTTCCCAGAAAAGACGATCGACAACAATATCACTACACCAAGGAAACTTGCAACGAGGCAACCAAGAATTATCTAAAAAGTCCTGAAATTCACGATCAAGTATTACATTGTCGATACTATTGTGAGTCCTTGTGAGTTCCTGCATATATCAAGAATAATATCTACATTAAGTTATCATATTATATTGTGGAACTGAATAAAACATAATAGACTAACATAATGTATAAGGCGTTAGGTGGTACCTCTGTCCAAGGTTTGACATCTCTACACAGTTCACGCATAAAAGGATCACGAATAGTCTTTTGACTTTTAAGTGTTTCCAAAGTAGGAATAACATGTTTCGGAAGCTCTCCCGTGAAAGGCGGCCTCAAAACAAATTTGTACTCCCTCTTCTTTGGTCCAGGACGATTTAAACAAAGTTTCATGTGAGGCAGTTTCATGACCCCATCATCAACAAATCTTTTAGCCTCTTCCTGTCTAAGTCGTACAGTTTCATCTCTAACCGAAGCCAACCTACGTAACTCAGCCTCATGCTTATCAACTTTGTCACAATCATCCAAAATTACCCATTCATCCTTCAACAATTCACAAGATAAAACATAATACAACTTATAAATGACCACACGATGCTAAAGTATACAATGCACTACATTATTGCTGCGAATGTAAAAACAAACCTGTTCAACATCTCCGTCAGCTAGCTCCTCAACTTTTACATCCTGAAACATTTAACATGTGTTTTAACTTATAAGAAAAACCGTTATGTCGCAAATATTGTTTTTTACAAGTTCAGGTTGTACAAACCTGTAAACCGGTGCCAAATTCTTTCTGCCATGCCTCATGATGCTCACGCACATCATATTTCTGTGTTTGTTGAATCGGCCCGTCAAACAACTCCAGAAAGTCGTCATTTAAGTTTGTGCAATACTCGTTAGCAAGATCAGTCTCAATTTTACTTCCAAATTTCAGTCTACCCTATAAGATATGCAAGTACAGGATAAGGAACACAAAGTAAGCGCAAAAAGCTTTTACCAACAACGAAATCAGAATTAAAAAAAATGGGAACTTACTTTTTTGCTGTCCTGCGCAAAATTTAGCTCGACCTTCTTCAAGTCATGAACCGTATCTCCAGCCCTTCTTTTCCGAGTCATAATCTACAAAAGAAAGAATTTGGACATCAATACTTTTTTACTATAAACAACCTGAATCTTAACATACTGTTATATTACAAATTATACATGAATAACAGATTCAAGTTTGTGGACACGTCCTTTCAGACTCTGAACCTCAGCCGGTAGCTTCAGCAAACTTCCGCACATTTCTTGTATAATCTCAACACGTTCCATGATAGAAACAGTACGCAGATTCGTACGGTTTTCCATATCTTCCTCAGCATCTTCAGCTAGCATTTTTTTCCGTGCTTCACTTCTTTTACGAAAATACTCCTCAACAAGCCCAACTTCAGCAACAGGCGGTGGTCTAGGCACATACCAATTAAAAAACTTAACACTACGCCTAAACGATTCAGACGCTCCCTCGGCCCTTGATGGATACAATTCACAGTTACTTTTTTCACCCTAACAAACCAATAAAAACGTAAATGAGGGCTATGCACAAACAGAAGCTTAATAACTTTTACGTCAATACTTCATTGAATACTATAAACACTAACACGTTGTTGACAATTATCGAATAAAAATACCAGAATATTACGTATACAACATACCTCTGGAAAAAGGTCCCCCAAATTCACATTTGCTTGAAAAGGAACCTTCTTAGTCCATGCTACAGCTCTAGGTAAAATATCAGGCGCCTTTGTCCACCACCGGCCACTCTGGACAGATGCTTCTAAAATCCAAATCTGAAATAATAGCAAATTTATGTAGTTGTAACTTGTTACTTGTGCAAAATAATGTAAGTACGAAAATGGTACGGGAAACTACTAACCTTGAATGGCAAAATAAACCCTCCCAATGAATAAGAAGGTTGAAACTTACGGTTCATATTAACTGCCTTATGAAACACATCCCTTTTAAATGAGTTGACATTCAAAATAACATCATACAACATACGCCAAATGTGTTCCCCCCAAGGAAAATCGTTCCATGTTTGTAAACTATCAACCATTCTAATTAAAGGATCAGCCACTACGGATATCAATTCACGACCCATAAAAATCACCTCCAACGCTAACAACAGGCACGCACGAATTGCGTCTTCATCAGATATTTTGGAAAAAGCCTTGTCATCCTCAATTAACGCAAGTAGATCAATGTTTTTTAAATGGTCACCAATCTTGTCCGGAAAAACACGATCACGGAAATTCAAAGGACCTGTCCTAAACCCACGTAAAGTAGGAGTTCCAAATTTGAAACCAGTAATGAGTTGGAACTCGCGACGGCCAAAATGCAAAAGATGTCCGTTGACATGATAAACAAGTGAGAGATCATAGTGCTTATCATCGGAGTTCAGTTGCTTTTCCAACATGTGATGAACAATCATCTCGTCGTTATCAACATAAGTTATATCTAACCATGGTCCAAAACATGTTGACCTGAATAAAGTACGCCTCTTTTCATCTAACCTTGCCTTGATTAACGGAAAGTATCGAACTTTGCTTCTGACATGGACCTTCGAATTCTGTAGGTATCCCTACATTAATAAACAAACACAGCCGGTAAGTGGAAGAAAAACAAAATGCTGACAAAGAAAAAAGATATACAAATTGCCATAAACCACAATTTCTGTTACTATCCCTAAATTAATTACACTGAAATAAATGTCAACAAATGAAAGTAACCATTCACCAATAAAAAATAGTGCAGGATGCGCGGACCAAAGATATACACAAACACAACCGTGATGGGAATTCACTAATATAGTAGAAGCACTAACAATCTGAAAACTAACCTAAGGCTGCAACTTAGAACAACTACAAGGCAGCTCTAATGGGGTAAATAGAAGCAAACATAAGAAGCACTAACAATAAAAGAAAAATATAAGGTTGTTAACAAGCTGACAAAGAAACAATAAATCAATTTTCAGAGCTAATGTCCTAATAATGAGCAAATTAAAAATGAAGGTCAATGTGAGTTTGGGGCTATTCCTAACTGTTGTGCAGTAACCTCACAATGGGCAAAAAAGTGCCTGCGACTTTGAAAATGGGTGGAAACTAGTATGCAACTTTTTGAACCATAATTTTGAACATGTTACCTTAGTCATACTTGAATCACAAATAACGACTAAAAGAAACTTAAACTAAATATTCCTGATGCATGATTTTCAAAACAGTTATGAACCAAGATATTTAGATAACTAAATGATAGGCTATGAAACTACTAGGAATTGCTAAAAATTGACCTTTAACTACTGATTGGATTAAGTTACAACTGATTCGAAGTATCTATGTTACCAAAGTTGATTTTATCCCAAGATTTTCCACTGTGCCAAACACCCCATCATGGGTCAGATTTGGTATTTTTACTGTGAAATCTAAGCTAAACTAGCATGGGCCGGAGATCACAACAAACTTGAAGATAAGGAGTGAATTTAACAGATAAATAGCAAATAAGCTTAGGACTAAACTACTCCTAAAAAAACTACCTACTAAAACCTAATTTCCTAATTGCCAAACCATGGCTTACAATGAAGCTTTTTATACTAAAACTAGGATTAGGGTTCCTCCTTGGGTAAATAGAATATGGCTAATGGGGTAAATAGAACCAGAGACAACTTTGAACACCCACACGCAACATCTAAAAACCATTCCACAAGCTCAAAATCAAAGCAAAAGCAACGATCAAATAACCTCATTCCTTACTGAGTTATAACAATTTCATAACCTTTTTCCTTTGTATTGGCATCAAATAAGCCTTTTCCTAGTTTACTGAGTTATAACAATTTCAGAAGGCAAAGAACAACATTATTAGACAACATAATTTATTGCAACATATCACATTTAATTATGAATGTATCATCATTTAAGTGTACAAAAACCAACAATATATAGATAATACTTGATTTCCATTAAAAACGAATATTTACATAAAAACTTAACGCGTACATTAGAAAACCGCGTTAAGTAACCATACATAAACGCCAAAGTAGCCTAGACCTAACTACCAAACATTCATACCCTAGACCTACCCACCACCACCAACACCTATAGGCGCAACACACTGCCAATAAACTCCCTGAATAGATCGGCATTGTATCGGGCCTCATCTGCTGCACGTGTGTACAAGAGTATTCTTGACACATCCTGATAGCGAGCAAGCCTGAGCATACGACGGCCATGGGCAGCCACAGTGGAGCCAAATACCTGGCCGAGCTCGAACAAATACAGATCTATCTCTGTTATTCTATGTCGGGCCTCTTCCACATACGCTCGCAGCTCTTCCTCCTCGTTGAGGTTGGCTGCACGTAGCCTCTCAAAGTAGACAAATAATTGTCGAGCCCTGCTCAAGGATCGAGCTTCTACTGCTAGGCGGTCATGAAATGGGAAATTTGTTGAAGCCATTATCAGATTTAGTTAGAGAGATACTATGAAAGGAATTGATGATCGGAAAAGTAGTAGGTGATGATCGGAAAAGTAGTGATAACATTGTGTTAGGTTGTGGAACTATTTATAATTGGAAATCAAGGTATCTTAATACCTAAGAGGATTAATACATCTATAACATAAATGCCTATCAAATCATAGTAATAATCAACAAAAACAAGCACATATTCACATATAAACAGTAAAACATACCTTATTATCAATCATTATTATTAATCTTAATTATGAATTACAAATGAACAGTAAAATGGGAGCATCACACACACACACACTTCTTATTCAGGAAGAAGAACTGCAAAAAAAAAGAGTTTGAAAAAATAAAAATAATTATTAAAAAAAATAAACAAGTGGGTTTGTGTTCTTTCCCCATGCAATCTAAGAAAGATTGCGTGCCGCCAGTCGCACACTAGTACAAGTAGCACAGCCGTCAGTCGCACACCATATTCGAATAAAACAAAATAGCAGTGGGGTCAGCAAATAGTTGATATGATAGCGGGGTCATGCCACGTGTCGCACAATGTATGAAGTCGCACAGTAGCACACGTCGCACATGATCAAAATTAGAACTTGTATGAAAATTAACTCAATTGTTATATAAAATTCGATTTTAGGCTTATAATTGGAATTTTCCCTAAAGTTTAAACCGTTCTTTATATACACAAAAGTTTATTACTACAATACCGTTAACATGATCCACCCTTTCACAATTAGATTAAAAAGTAGGAATCGAATAGTTATCTATCCTCTAAATCTAATGAAGGATTGAAGCTAGCATGATGTTGACACGCATGATATATTTAATAAATGTTTGACGTAAAGAATTGATAGCTACCAACCATATACCTAACTTTCAACCAATAAATCAAAATTCTATCTTCAGCAAGATGAGGAAGACTCAGTTTTTTAGCATACTGGGAGGCAGAACCTCATCATTTGTGCGCCTAAATTAAAATGCCAATAACTTGAAGCTCGAGGATCAATCTGGAGAAACTATATAAAATTTAACTATAAACCAGTATTTTGGACGACTAACAATAATTATCCTATGTATCGATAACTAGCAATGTTAAGCGGTTTACATCTATTTTCCTAGACGATATGTGATAGACAATACTAAGGGTGTGTTTAGTGGGTGAGAAATACTTCATTTTTTAAAGAATTTTTCATTAAATAGTAAATACTGAAAAAACTGAAAATCCGTTAGTCACACATTCTTAAAAAATAATTCTAAAAGAATGAAAATCTCATTTTTCAAAATGTAATTAGAATTTAGTAAACAACTCTTTATTCATTTCTATATTTTTCCTTGCATTTTTTTTACATCCTCTTGCATTTTTCAACTTTCTAAAAAATATCATCTAAACGTATTTTCTAAATTTATACTACCTTTTTAAAGATAAAAACTATTCCTTGCTTTTAAAGAAATGGAATTGAAAATTAAATAATTTTTTCTACAACTAAATGCAACCTAAAAAATTATATTACAAATGTGTCCTAAAGATTGACTGCTAACCATTTCAAGTCTTCAACAACATATTTTATTCGCCTATAAACAAATAATTTCATATAATTCTACAAATATATTTTTTAACTGGGACATGGTTCTAAAAGGCTCACAAAGACCTCACAAAAGAGTGAGGCTTCGTAATGCCGCCACACCGTCTTATTCCTCGTCTTTTTGTAAACTCGATATATGTAAAATATGATATATATATATAGTAAAGTTAAAATAAAAAGACAAATATCCGTAAAAAAAATAAAAATAAATTTTTTTTAAAAAAAAGTTCTCAAAAAATTCCAAAACATTTCACAACATCGGGTATGTTGGTGCAAAAAACTTTTGTGAAAGAAGTTTTTCTGATTTTGAGTTTTTATACGTTTTTTTTAATGCACAAAAAACGAATTTTAATGCGCAAAAAAATTTTAATGCACAAAATTTTTCAACTTGTTTTAGTTAGATGCACAATGTTATTTTGATGAAAAAAGTCAAAAGAAGTTGGGTCCAAAAACGAATTTTTGATGCACAAAAAAACTATTTAACGAATAAACGTATTTTTTTATAATTTTTTTTCGGATAAAGTATCCACTTTTAGAAAAACTTCCTTCACAACTTTTTCATGCACCAACATACCTGATCTTGTGAAATTTTTTGGAATTTTTCAAGAACTTTTTCAAAAAAAAAAAAAATTATTCTTTTTACGGAAATTTTTCTTTTTATTTGATATATATATATATATATATATATATATATATATATATATATATATATATATATATATATATATATATATATATATATATATATATATACACTAGCAGGGTACCCGCGCAATGCGGCGGCGGGTACCTGGTGACTAATTTTGTGGCGAGCAACTATTTTTTATTTATACCGCGTGTTGCAGCGGGGTTGATTTTTAGCTGACGTATTTTTTTCATTTTTTTTATTGTAACTTTTTGGTTTCGTAATTTTTATGATATTTGTATAAAATATAAACCATAAGCCACTCGTAAAGCAAAAGTAACATGTTCATGTTTTAGGCTGCTACTGGATCTTGAATAATGTATTAATTATATTGTACTTTGTGGTTAAAAAATTGTATTTTTTGATGAGGGGTGTTTTTAATAATGTATTAATTGTATTCTTTTTTTTTTTAGTTTTATGTGTGCTTTGAGTCCTTGTAAATAATGCTTATAAGGTAGTATTTTTCACTTAAAGGGTATTTTAATGACTACTATTTAATGGCATTAATATTGTTTGATAGAAAAGTGGTCTGAAAATGACTTCATGCTTATTTTTGTTGTACCATATGCTTGTTTTGTTGTAATTCTTAAAATTTGATGCATTAAAGTGTTGTAAATCATGCTTTATTTTTTGTAAGTCTGAAAATTTTGGAAAGAGGTTCATTTGTGCATTATATGTAGTATAGATTCTTATTTTATGCTGCCTTATGCCACATCTTATAAACGCAAAAGCTTCATCTTACCCGCAAAAGCGTGATGCTTGATCATGACGCCACAGCACATCTCACGTTATTGATGATAACACATTGGATTTAAAAATAGAAGAAATAAAAGCCTATAAAAATCTTTTCTTTTCTTAATGCGTATAAGAGAAGTATATTCTTATGTAGTAAACAAAGTGTTGTTATTATTCTTAGAATAACATTCATCATTTGCCAAAATCATAAAAGACGATAACACCTACTAACGCTTAATTCTGGCTCTCATAGCTTACAACTAGTGTCGTTTGTTTTTTCGGAGTTTTTATCTCTTCATCTACAAACCATGTCTGTGGAAGAAAATGTGCACTTAAGCTCTTCATCTACAAGAAGAAGACCGTTTATTTTTATACTATTAAAGTACTTCTTTATTTATTTCTTTTTTCACTAGCATTTTTTGCGCTGTTGAAGTACCTTTTTTCCGTTTCTTTTTGTTTTCACTAGTTTTTTTACGTTTTCGTCTTTTGTTTTACGTTTTGGTACTTTTATGTTTTTTACGTTTTCGACCATTATTTAATATTTTTGTCTGTTTTTTTACGACTCCGTATGTTTTTTTTTTACGTTTTTGTCTGTTTTTTTTTTTTACATTTTCTTCCTTTTTTTTTTACGTTTTTGTCTTTTTTTTACTCTTTCGTCTTTTTTTTTACGTTTTTTTTTCGTTTTTTTTACGTTTTTGTCTATTTTTTTACGATTCCGTCTTTTTTTTTACGTTTTTTTACCATTTTTTATGTTTGTCCTTTTTTAAATTTTCGCCTATTTTTTTACATTTTCGTCTGTTTTTAACGTTTTCGACCGCTTTTTTGCGTTTTCGTCTATTATTTTTCGTATTCATCAATTTTGATTTTTGCGTTTTTTAGGTTTTCACCTTTTTTACGTTTATGTCAGTTTTTTTAGGTTTTCATCCGCTTTTTTACATTTTCGTCTGTTCTTTACGTTCTTACCTTTTTTACATTTTCGTCAATTTTTTTACGTTTGCGTCTGTTTTTTTTACATTTTTGTCTGTGTTTTTCTTTACGTTTTTTACGTTTACGTAAGAAAATGGACTAAAACAAACGAAAACTTAAAAAAGACGAAAATATTTAAAAAAAAATGGACCAAAACGTAAAAAAATGGCGAAAACGTAAAAAACAGACGAAAACGTAAAAAAAACAAACGAAAACATAAAAAAAGGTTGAATATGTAAAAAAACAGACGAAAACGTAAAAATAATGGGCGAAAATATAAAAAACGGATAAAATATAAAATAACGGACGGAAACGTAAAAAATAAATTGTTGAAACCTTAAAAAGGGGCAAAAACGTAAAAAAACAGACGAAAACGTAAAAAATGGTCGATTACGTAAAAAACGGTCGAGAACGGAAAAAAATAGGCGAAACGAAAAAAACGGTCGAAAACGTAAAAAAACAGGCTAAAACGTAATAAAATGGAGAAAACGTAAAAATACGGGCAAAAACGTAAAAAAATCGTAAAAGTACGGTCTAAAACGTAAAAAATGGTCGAAAACGTAAAAGTACGGTCGAAAACGTAAAAAACGGTCAAAAACGTTAAAAAACAGACAAAAACGTAAAAGAACGGACGAAAACATATAAAAACGTATATTGAGAAAGAGATGTAAGGTTTGTGAAAAAAGAAGAAAGAAGTGAAAGAAGAGGTAAGAAGTGAAAGATAATGTCTGAAATTTAGAATAGGAAATAAGTGAAAAGAAGCACTTATGTCTGCGAAAAAACAAACAAAAATCTCTGCCCTCCTGCAGACAAAAGAAGTAAGAAAAAGAAAAAAAAAAATGCTTATTGTGATAAAACAAACGATACTAATAATGGATATATTGGATGTCTTTTTCAATTTAATTGAATTCATGGTAGATTTTTGATAATCTACAATCAGGGATTTATGATTTCTTTTTCCTGGCCAGTTTTGCATGCATGATTATTGATTAACCAAATAATGGATATATTGGATGCCTTTTTCAATTTAATTAATGGTGCAAATTTAAATTAAACATGAGTACTCGTCGCTTTGAAGTATAGAGATTCGGCAAAGCCATATATTCTCCTTCAGGCCCATATATAGAATGGTATCAGCCATATGTAAAATTAGCGTACACTTAAAAAAGGGCGAAGTATATTGATATGTAACAAAATTTTTAAAAAAGAACGAAATACGTAACCAGCTTAATCTATTATCTGTATCGTTAAATATTTTCAAATATTGAACAATATACGCAATATTGACCGGAAGGTGACCTGTTTGACCAGTTATCACATAGAAAAGTTACAGTAATGGTCTCTATGGTTTACATTGACTTTCACCGGTCGTCCTTTGACTTTCTTTCAATTATAAAAGTTACCGTAATGGTCCTTGTGGTTTAGTTTGACTTTCACCTCTAGTCCCTGACTTTTCTTCACTTTCTTTTTACCTTTTTTTTTTTTCATTTATTCATACACTATTTTTTTTTACACTTATATACTTCTTTTTGTACGTTTTTCATAGGTTTTTGTCCGTTTTTCCGTTTTTATAAGTTTTCATAAGTTTATGTCTGTTTTTGTCCCTTTTTATGTGCTTTATTTCATTTTTATACGTTCTCACACGTTTTCGTTTGTTTTATACGTTTTTGTCGATTTTTGTCTGTTTCCATACGTTTTGTCGGTTTTTGTCCGTTTTTATACGTTTTGGTCATTTTTATATGTTTTTTTTATTTTTATATGTTTTCGTAGGTTTTCAAACACTTTTGAACGTTTTCATATGTTTTTATCCGTTTTTATATGTTTTTATTTGTTTTATACGTTTTCAAACATTTTTGTCCGTTTTCATACGATTTTATCCGTTTTTATACTTTTTTGTCTTTTTCTATACATTTTTGTTCATCTTTATACGTTTTCGTCTGTTTTTATACGCTTTCATACGTTTTTGTACTTACAATTTAACGCAACGGTTAGAAAAAAAATTACTTTTATTTTTTCAAAAATTCGTTTAGGCAAAAATTATTTTTTTGCAAAGTGATAACTTTGCTTTTTCACTTTTACACTTGTTATACTTATACTTAAACACAACATTTAGGAAAAAAAAATATTTTTAAAAATATTAGTCACATGAGGGGTGTAAAGTATAAGTATAAGAATAACGCAGCTTTTAGAAAAATTTCCTAAAATGATTTTTTTTCTAAAGTTGCGTTAAAGTATAAGTACAATAAGTGTTAAAAAAAAAAAAAAAAAAAAAAAAAAAAAAAAAAAAAAAAAAAAATCATTTTTCTAGGTGGTAAAAATATTAGTGTGTGATATGTTTCGAAAGCTTTAAATTTATAATACTAAAAATGCCAATCAATCGACTAAAACACACTGGAAAGTATACCCTTTCGAATGTAGTAAAGTCTAGGCAAGTCCAGGTCGTTCCAATAGAATTGTAGTTTTCTCATAATGTTATTAAGGTGCTAAAGCTAAAATGATCGTCACTTATCAAATTAATTGAATGTGTAAATAACCAATATTGTAACGAGAGCAATGAAATACGAAGATTAAATCAAAGGATTAAAAGTATGCTTGTTTACACGTGATCACTAAGATATGTAGGTGTTGAAGATAGTGTTTATAAGTTAGAAATAAGGATAACACAAGTTACAAATCCTTTCGACTTATATATGTAACAAGTGTTTATATTGATAAATAACAAGGAAATCTTTAGACCTACAATCATTGTTATAATCAATGGAATGACAAAACTTGGATTTATAAAGTGCCTCTTCGGCGTTTATACTTAAACAAATTATGTTTAATCAATTCAATAAACACATTCCAACACTACATATCAAAGATTACAATGCTCCCAAACAAACACAATACCACTACTCAATAATCAAACAAGTAACATACATATTATAAAATAAAATAAAAACTCATTAGCATTCTTATTAAAAAGGTAATAAGGTACCAAAGTTACAAGATTGAGTATGATGATTATATACACCGAAAGTGTTTTCTAGTTATTTAATTATGAACATTGTATTTGTTGTACTTTTCAACATGAGAGGCTAAACACTTCATGTGTTAGCCTAGTTATGAATTTATCGTTGCTTTGATTCATGTCCTCTGTCTTTTAATTGCTTTATGTGTTTATCTATTTTGCCTATCGTGAATCTACGCGCTTTGGTAGTGTTTAGTACTAGTGTAGAACCTGAGTTCTTAGTTAGTATATTAGGTTACTTGAGTTGTAACCATCATCCTTGCAGAGTCCTTGACCATAGGATTGCCTACACTAGGATAGATACTTAAAAAGCATGGGAAAACCTTTTGAAGACCAAACGAAGGTTTAGTGTTAAGAACCTTGGCACTAGATAGGTCTACTAGATAGTTGGTGCGTAAATGATTGTGAACTAGATATTTGCCACTTGTGACCGTTGGATGGGAATCTAGGGATTATAAATTAGGACACGATTACCATTTGTGCCTCATAACTTAGAACCACCACATAAGGCGAGAATTAGACATTGCACATAGGAACTAGAATCATTGCGTGATAAAGTAGTAACTAGGCTAGCACATTATTCTCCCATTGATTGTTTTCACATTTCATTTCCATTTGTTGATCAGTAAAATTGGTTAAATATTTTTAAAAATCATTTCTGTGACCAATTGAACTTAAATTAGATTCCGTCTCTAGCTCTTGAGATGACCTCGGTTTTACCATTTACTAGACTACATACCACCATGTACACTGCCCCATTAGTGCCCATCTAGATCATAGGTAAACAAGATAATATAAATATTAAAACGTGATCTAGAAAATAAGCATCAACAATCCATTTCACAAATTGATATCTCTCTATCTCCAGGACAAGCAGGTGTTCAGGTACATCGTCACCAACTGTTTTGTAGTTGCAACAATGTGTCAACTAGATATGGCTGATTATAAGTAAGAATTGATACTATTCAAAAGTTATTACAATATTTTTCCTTTATTTTAAAAAAAGGGATGTTACACTTGCAAAAGTTAAAAAAAAAAAGGAGATAATTGCGTATATATCCCTGCAAAAGCTCAAAATTATATATATATATATATATATATATATATATATATATATATATATATATATATATATATATATATCCAGCTTAAACTTTTAATTGCATATATATCTTTTCAAATGCTTAAAAATTGCATATATATATATATATATATATATATATATATATATATATATATATATATATATATATATATATATATATATATATATATATATATATATATATATATATTATTGGTCCCGTTTACTAAGTTAATAGTCAACTAAAGAGTTAACCTAACCAAGTTCCATGACTTTTAACTCAGATAAATAAGATTAACTACATAGATAAAAATGTAAAGAAAAGACACAAGATTTTTCAACGTTTAATTCTTATTAGAAGTTAATCAAAAGAATTATACCCAAGTGTTTGCGGAATAACACTTGGGATTGAAATGACAAGTATGGTGTGGACTCCTCTCTAAACTCAAACTACGTTGAGTGACAACTATAAGGTCACACTGAGCTATCTCAGGGACTGTGTTGTTCTTTGGAGGAGTAAAAGTGGCTTGTGAATGCTTGGCATTAAATGCACAAACTTGTCAACTTTTACTCCTCACTTATGCTACCTATTTATACACAAGTGATTTACAACTTTATTGATAAAGACAAAAGATGACCTAACTAGTAGAGACAAAAATACTTACGTATTTTGTCTCTGTTACATTAGACTTTTGGGTAAAAGACAATGTGCCGTTCCAATGCACAGTAATGACACCATCCTGACATGATGCCTTTCAGGGAAAGTTTGACTTCAGGTAGATGAGGTCACCTGTTGATACGTTCAAACTTTTCCCGCCTTGTCCCGCCCATACTTTAGTCTTCAGGTCTTCAGTCTTCAGTATGTAGTTGTTGTTGAGGAGTCCTGGGGTTCAGTGAGTTATTGTCATCCTCACTGAACCCATCATCTTCTTCTTGGCTTAGATTCCATACACTGAGTTCCGCCTCACTGAATGGTGAACCTTTCAACATAGACTCGCTCCAAGCATCCTGAAGATGACTTACTGAGGTACTGTTCACTCAGTGACTTGTTTGTATATACGGATAATAGACACTTAGGTTGTTTTATGTTCAAATCCAAGTTTAAAAGAACCTTAGGGAATCAGTGACCCAACAGTCTCCCCCTATTTGGATATACAAATAGCCTAAGTGTGTATTGATTCAGTGTGAGTAGTCAGGGTTCTTCTTCTCTTCACTGAGTGTTGATGTAATTAACTTAGGACACTTGTAACTTAAAAGAAACATCATTGTTCATTAATAAATATTACAAATCCTATGAATAATTACAAAAAATAAAAAAGAAATATAGTTGGTGCAGATTCAGATGTTCAGTTGGTAACCAAGAGCTTCAAGCTTTGCCTTTTTGGATCTCAGGAGGTGTCTTTCAGGGTGCTCTTCAATCTTAGCTTTAAGGTCTTGACAGAACCTTACGTTTTCAGCACATCTAACGGGAGAAGCCAACATTAGATACATAAGCATCGCCTTGATCCCTGCCTTGTCAATGCCTGACCATCTTTGGAAAGCAGGGTTTCCATATTCGTTAGTGAAGCACATACCCCTCTCAGGAATTTCGAACACCACATTGTTCATGAAGGTGATTCCTTCAGGAAGAGATCTGTCACAGTCCAGTCCAGGGACCTTGATCTCAGGTTCTGATTCATGTTTGGACAGGGTGACACCATCATTGGTCAGTTCATTCAGGAGGGTCTTATACCGAGTATAGGTCTCATAGAGACTTTCAGAATCCTTGGTCCTGAAGGTATTGTATTCAAGTTTCAGTTCCATGATTCTATTCTCCTTGGTATCAGAAGGGCCTTCATAGCTATGAACCAGGTCAGTCTAAGTCTGCTTGGCAGTAGGACAGTTGATCACTGATTCCATTATATCGTCAGGAAGACAGGATATAATGATGCTTTTTAGGCGCTGGTCTTCATTGACCACCCTCCTCTCATCTTGGGTCCACTAAGCTTCAGGTTTGACTAAACCCTGAGCAGTTGTTGGGATATATGGACCATCATTAATTAACTTAATGTAGTATGGTTCCATCCCAGTTAAGTAGCAAAGCATTCGCTTTTTCCACTTATTGAATTTTCCAACCTCAAGTCGAGCAGTAGCTTCCACCCTTTTTATCAACAAGTTGGGGAACATCTGAGTCAGCCATGGTGGGATCTTGATTTTAAAAACTTTGAGTACTTTTTGTTTTGGAAACAAGTTAAGAAAAGTTTTATAAACCAGAAGCTCTGATACCACTTGTTGGTCCCGTTTACTAAGTTAATAGTTAACTAAAGAGTTAACCTAACCAAGTTCCATGACTTTTAACTCAGATAAATAAGATTAACTACATAGATAAAAACGTAAAGAAAAGAGACAAGATTTTTCAACGTTTAATTCTTATTAGAAGTTAATCAAAAGAATTATACCCAAGTGTTTGCGGAATAACACTTGGGATTGAAATGATAAGTATGGTGTGGACTCCTCTCTAAACTCAAACTACGTTGAGTGACAACTATAAGGTCACACTGAGCTATCTCATGGACTGTGTTGTTCTTTGGAGGAGTAAAAGTGGTTTGTGAATGCTTGGCATTAAATGTACAAACTTGTCAACTTTTACTCCTCACTTATGCTACCTATTTTATACACAAGTGATTTACAACTTTACTGATAAAGACAGAAGATAACCTAACTAGTAGAGACAAAAATACTTACGTATTTTGTCTCTGTTACATTAGACTATTTTGGGTAAAAGACAATGTGCCTTTCCAATGCACAGTAATGACACCATCCTGACATGATGCCTTTCAGGGAAGGTTTGACTTCAGGTAGATGAGGTCACCTGTTGATACGTTCAAACTTTTCCCGCCTTGTCCCGCCCATACTTTAGTCTTCAGGTCTTCAGTTCTTCAGTCTTCAGTATATAGTTGTTGTTGAGGAGTCCTGGGGGTTCAGTGAGTTATTGTCATCCTCACTGAACCAATCATCTTCTTCTTGGCTAAGATTCCATACACTGAGTTCTGCCTCACTGAATGGTGAACCTTTCAACATAGACTCGCTCCAAACATCCTGAAGATGACTCACTAAGGTACTGTTCACTCAGTGACTTGTTTGTATATACGGATAATAGACACTTAGGTTATTTTATTTTCAAATCCAAGTTTAAAAGAAGCCTGGGGAATCAGTGACCCAACATATATATATATATATATATATATATATATATATATATATATATATATATATATATATATATATATATATATATATATCCATTTAAACCTCTAATATATCATATATATCAAAATAATTATTTAATTTAACTTTAAACTCTAACTTATGATAATTACAATTTTAAAAGATTGCGACAAACATATTTGTTTTAAGGGTACGATGTCCTGGGGTTCAAATGAACGGCCAAAATCAATATATCAAGAAAATGTTTAACCTCAGGAAAAAATTTACCTTGTCTCATATTTAATACGAATACATGAAATAAATTATCAAATATATCATGGTTGTTATATATTATACATCATAGATAAAATATGTTTGCAATGAACGTGTATATATTACTACCAACAAGTTTTTAAATAAAGAAAAAATATATTTAAGAAATACTTTTTTATAATTATAATCTTTATGTATTCTAGAGTTGTACATTTAAATTAAATAGTTATTTGGATATATATATATATATATATATATAAGGTTTACAGAGAATATATATATATATATATATATATATATATATATATATATATATATATATATATATATAAATTCTAAGTTTAGATTAGATATATATGCAATTTTTAAGTCTTTGAAAAGATATATATGCAGTTAAAAGTTTAAGTTAGATATATATGCAATTTTGAGCTTTTGCAGAGACATATATTCGGGAGGCAATCAAATATGAAAGGTGATACACATGTATGTATGAATTTCTTTTGAAAAAAATATGTAAATGTAGTATTTATCATTTCAAAAAGTAGTCTTAACAAATGAATGTGAAAGAAACTGTTTGGTTAGTGGTTACCAAGTCATGGGATGGTTGGGCCTTTACTCGTCTATATAAGTACACTAAAATAGTAATTTATGGCAACAAACGCTTGGACTTTTGTTTTACACACTCCGGTTAATATCCAAAACATTTACTAATTTGCTCATATAACTCGTGCCTATTTTTAGAGGATTGTGGCGCAGATACACGTTGCAAATAATGGGCTGCTACATCATCCCAGATCTGTCGAAGATTATTCTTTTTGGCATCGGGCGTGTTAGCGCCAAGTGAGAATAGGATGGCGTGCATGAGATCAATCCTGTCTACGAAGATGCTTCTAACTGTTACTAATGAGTTTATACGCAAGCCTTTGGTATGAGAGATGGTAGGGACCTAATTAGGAGGTACTTTCTTAAATTATTATTATTATTTTAATTAAATCTTTATCATTTAGTTCATTTTTATTTTATTAATACTTTTAAAAAAATTGTACATGTGATGACTTGAGTCGTTAGCCTTAGGTCCACTCTGTCATTAAGCAAAAAGGGCAACCCCACTTAGCAAAAAGGGTACTTTCTTAATTTTTTGTTTATTATTATTTTTTATTGTAATAAAATCTTATCATTTAGTTCATTTTTATTTTATTTATACTTTTAACAAAATTGTGTATGTGATGATTTAGGGGGTGTTTTTTTTTTCCATAACTAAGGGACCATATGGGTCCTATATGGGCCCATGTTTATTAATGCCTCTATATGAGGAGAGGGACATATTTTAAGGCTTGTGAATATAGAGGGATTAGTGAAAATTTGTGCGCTCCACATAAAAAAGAAACATTATTAAATGCTTGTCTGGACCTAGGTGGTCATCCCTATCCCTTAGCTAAGGGAAAAAAGAAACACACCATTAGAGTCGTTAGCCTTAGGTCCGCTCTAACATTAAGCAAAAAGGGCAACCCCACTTATCAATATCAAGGTTTTCCTTTAAACATTGATGCATGAAGAACTTAATGATATAAATATGATAAATAGAAATATGGGCATTGATTGTCATGCATATGCCTAAATGTATGTCTCTTGTGCGTCAACATCCTGTTGGTTTTTTCAAAAACCAATAAACAATTTCCACATCTATTTAGGCATGAAATTAGTAATCTTTTTCCTAAAACTATAGCCAATATATGACCATCCATTAGCACATTAGCATACCCAAAAATTCAAAGCAAAAGAAGTAACAATGACACCAAATTAAGCCATTCAAAATGACAATATCAATTAACAAAATTACTATAACCTTGAAATCATACAAGTCATTTTCAAGCTTCAACGTCAGAATCACAAGGCAACTCAAGTTTATAATATATGAAATTACTAGCCTTCACTAGCTTCAATAGCTCCCTTGATTCATCACTTGCAGAGAGCTTTAGTAATCCATCCAACACACCCTGCAAATTTGATCGTCCAACATTGATCTCCCGAAGCAAACCTTCTTTACTAACCTCAAATCCAAATAAGTAATCACCCTTTTTAGATGCAAATGGGACAATTATCCTATAAGTTACTGAATCCGGAACAATTTCATTTTTCACCATTTCTTCATACCATTTCTTGACTTCCACCATGTTATCCTCCTTCACAAATCCATTTATCAAACCATTGTAAGTATACACATCCGGTTTCACCCCATTACCCCTCATCACATCAAGCAATTCAATGGCTTCGTTAATCCGTTTATCAACAATCAATCCTCTAAGCTTTGCATTATAAGTTCTTACATCAGGTTGGATTTTCTTGTTTTCCATCACTTCCCATAGTTTATCAGCATCCGATATCTTACCATTTCCATATAACCCATCAAGAATAGTATTATAAGTATACAAACTACATTCACATCCATTTCTCTCCATCTCATCAATCACAAGCAACGCCGAATCAGTAGCATCCATCTCACAAAAAGCCTTAATCACAACATTATAAGACACCTCATCAGGCTGAATACACAGCTCCTCACGTAACTCCCTAAACAATTCAGGCATCTCATGTAGCCTTTTCGAATTAACACACGCAGCTAAAAGCGCATTGGCTGACAAAACCGTACGCGAACAATTAAACTCAGGCATTTCATCAAACAATTTCCTCGCATGTTCATACATTCTAGATTTCCCATACAAAGACATTAACCTAACCACAAAAGACTCATTCGACATATCGATTTTATATCTTTTTTGATGTTGGAGTATTTCTTCAATGTAGGAATATTGTCTTGCACGGGCGAGATGCAAAACAACTTCTTCGTAGTATTTGTAACTGTAACGAAAAGGGCCCGAGTTTGAAGCACGCTTGAAAGTATCAATAAACATTTTCAAATTTGCTAACGAGTCTGTTAATTGTGACATGGGTAATGGCTCAAATGCGAGTTTTTCCTTTTTGGGTTTTGGAATGACTGTGGTGGTGATGTTTTTTTTGGGTCTTTTTGATTTTTCTTTTAGTGTTTTGGTGGTGGTTGAGGATGGTGATACGGTGGCGCTGGCGGTGGTGGTGGTTTTGAAGATATTTTGGAGACGGTTGTAAGCGGCGGAAGACATTTTTTGATTTGGGGAAAAGTTTTCTAATGACAGAGGAGGGTTTAGAGGGTTTTCAATTTTCAGGTTTAGTATTTAGAGTTAATTACATAAATGGTCCCTGTGGTTCAAACTCTAACCACAACTGCAAAAATCGTACCCTTACCTCCACACTCGCCGGAATCTTTGTAAGAAACCTTAATCGCCGCCTTAATCAGGGATTTCGATTTTTGATGGGAAGGGTGTTCAGTCACCGGTGACTGTTGTGAGTTTTGATTTTTCAAAACGTTATTGTCACTCCATTCAGTCGCAGCCAATATCAAATTTCGACTTGTTTATCGATGTTATTTTTGTGTATCAATGAAACCCTGTTGTAGTTTGCATGTATCAGTTTTCGTGTAGCAGATGTGGATTGAGAGGTTGTAATTGTGGTGTAACATTGATTTGGTAAGGTTATTTGTTTATTTTGCACTGACCAAAACTGTTATGGGATTAGGATTTCAGTTCAAGACAATGTGGTTATGTTATTCCAGGTCATTCGACGAGAAGGCACTGGCACAAGCACCCAAACTTCGAAGATTTAGATGTGCATTAATAGTAAAATTGTTTGTTATCATTCATCTGTGATGTGTATGGGTGTATTAGTCGTGTTTTCCCGGCGATGGTGGAGTTAATAATTCAATGATGGTTGCTACACTAGTTACTCATTTGGGTGTCTTAATATTTCTATTTTATGTATAAATTGTTATGGTGTGCGTTTTAATTTCATAAATCGTCAATTAGTGATGAATTGTGCAATGAGTTGGTGATGATAAAAAAAAAGTTGGTGATAAATCGTCAGCTAAACTCAACAAAAAAATTAAAGAGTTAGTTACATAAATCGTCCTTACTGGTTAGTAAAAAAATAATTAAAGAAAATAATAATAAAAAATAACAATTTAAGTGTCAATTACATAAATCGTCCCTGTGGTTTAGTATGGACATAAAAGGACAAGAATGCCCTCATGTGACCCGCACATGACCTGACTTAACGGCTAAAACAAACGACCGTTTGGTCAAAGAACCGGTCCATACAAAAGTGACAACCACAAGGACGACTGCTGTAATTTTTACACTTTTATGACAAGTGTGGGTATAAGGTGTAAACCACAGGGACAATTTATGTAATTACTCAGTATTTATTTATTGTTGTATTTTGTATGTCAAATTAGGTCCTTTTAGATTTTTGTTATGGTTATGACGTATGATCACTAATACCATCTCATGTTGTAGTAATCTAATTATGCAGCCTAGATTAATGAGATCGTAATGAAAAAGTACTTCTGAAGTTTATAATCCACAAGAAAATTAGGGGTGAAATTCGTTAGGGGTTCTAGTTAGTGTGAGAATAACGAAACCGTAATATGACATCATATACACATAACTTGAACATTTATTATTATTATTATTATTATTATTATTATTATTATTATTATTATTATTATTATTATTATTATTATTTTTTGTTACACAAAAATTGAACATGATTGAGTAGCTAACCCTAAATTGTTTGATTGTATGTCGTATTGAGTCATGTATCAAGGCGTGTAAAGAAAAAGTTATAAGGTTTTCATAAAAGTAATGAAGTGTATCCGACTGCAGGTTTAAAGTGCAAGTCTACAATTCATGATTTATTGATTTTGCAATGATAGCATGATGATATCTACTAGATGGTCAGGTTTGTGTTAACCATAAAGCAAGTAAAACAAACAATTTTAGCCTAAAATTATATAAGGTTTCAAATTTTTATATATATAAATATAATTGTGAAAAATTTCCTTGAATGAAACTCATTGAATAGGTCTATGTTCCATGATTTCATTATAATCCCTAGACATTCGAATTTCTGCGGATTTCAGCCGTGAACACGCTATCAAATACTGCTATGTCTCCATATTTTTTCGTGATTTCTCTCGTTTTAACATAAATTAAGTTTTTTTTTATAAGGACCTTTGAAAACATAAACACTATAAAAGTATTTGCATTATTCTTAAGAGGTTCGAATGCTTGGATTTATATTCTCGTGTTGATGTTGTTGAGTGTTTAAATTTTTCACAATTAAATTTGATGCCTGAAAATTTACCATATCTGAGCTGAAGATTTACCATATCTGATGCCTGAAAACGAATATGTCCCAAGCTGAAGATTTACCATTTCGCAATTATATTTTATATTCTCGTGTTGATGTTGTTGAGTGTTTATATATGCAAATATTGTTCTTAAATTACACATCCAAGCTGAAGATTTACCATATCTGATGCCTGAAAACGAATATGTCCCAAAAGGTCAAAGTATGAAATATAGGAGGTGGTCTTTACTTCAAAAACAAAACAGCGGAAGATGACATTCAATTGTCACAAAAGAGAACAGTAATATGACAATGGGAAAATTAGGAGTTACAGTAATATGGTATAGTTGAAGCATAACTGAATAATAAATTGGAAAATGAAAAGGAACAGGTTGTTTGGATTTCATTGAGTAGTGTAATTCTGAGGGTAGGTATCCAGGTTGTTTTGTAACTAGCCAAACATTATCTGATATTAAATCACTGCTTAAACTCGAGATCATTGATTAAACCACGAATACTACTCATTGTCAGATAGGGCATCATAACTAGCGCTCTGAATAAAATGGCTATGGCTACTCAACTAATAACAAATTTCAACTACAAGTCAGATACAGTTTTCAAACAATTCTTTGCAGTTATTTTACAAAATTAAACCACACCATAAGCAGATATCACGAATCTCTTTACTGCATAGACATGGCTGGGAGATGACATTGCTCGCGTTTCCCAGTCTCTTCTTTTTCAAGCTCAGAGTTGCCAGCCTGCTAAACAGTATTGAGTATATGAGCATTGTTACGCATAATTAGGTCTCACATGCAATAATAACAAACCAAGGGCACTTTCACTTATTCTAACAGACCATACTTCTGAATATCATAACTCTTATAGATAGTTTCACTTTCAAGACTCGTCTTGTGATGACTATGGATTTCCAAGAATAGTGCATTGAAATGCAAATTAATGGATGTTGCAACTTAGACTCATCTGCTTATGATTGAGCCGATTAGGATTTTACGTTAACCTTAGGGGTCAAAAGAGTAGCTTCAACTAAAATGGGACAAAATGACTAGCAAAAAGTATTTTATAAATCTTAAAGTCTCCTATATCAATTTTGAATAATTGATTAAAAATTCATAATGAAATACTCCTGAATGTTTGATTTGTTAGGAATAAGAACAAGTAGAAAGAAGGGCAAGATTTACCCTGATTTGTGTACCCACAGATATCATGACGAGGGTGATTCAGAAGAAGCAGCCTCTTGCTTGGGCCGTTTCTGCTCAGCAGGAGGTCCATCTCTCTGTCTTACATACTTTTTACTTTCATATTTGGATTGTTTGCGTGGCTTTGGTTGATAAGTAGGATACTGGCAAGGAATAATTTCACCATTGACATACTTGTCACCTAAATATTGATCATAACATATTTAAAAGATTGATCATAACATATTTAAAAGATTGTGTTATGTTTGCATAAGTAAGCATATATATGTTTGGGAATATCACCTCCATAGTCCTTATTCTTCACATCTATGTATGAATCAGGCAAAACCCAAAGCACTCCAGGTAGTCCTACAAAAGAAAACACCATTAGGCTATCAGGTATAAGTTTCTTCTAACTAACTCGCAAATGTTGATAACTGATTCTTATGGTAATTTACCTTTGAATTTTTCAGATGTTTCTTCAGATACCGTGCATTGAAATCCAGTGTATGTGGTAGTGCTAAAAGCATACATGTTCTTCTTTGCATCTTCCATGCTGACATTCACAATTTTAGCACAATTAATTTTTTTTGATAAGTTAATATTGTAAACAAGTATATCATATTGAAAGTTACAAACTTGAACTCCAGTTATAGAAGTTTGAACCCGAAAGTAGACTTTTAGCTATTTCAAAATAATAATAATAATAATAATAATAATAATAATAATAATAATAATAATAATAATAATAATAATAATAATAATAATAATAATAATAATAATAATAATAATAATAATAATAATAATAATAATAATAATAATAATAATAATAATAATAATAATAATAATAATAATAATAATAATAATAATAATAATAATAATAATAATAATAATAATAATAATAATAATAATAATAATAATAATAATAATAATAATAATAATAATAATAATAATAATAATAATAATAATAATAATAATAATAATAATAATAATAATAATAATAATAATAATAATAATAATAATAATAATAATAATAATAATAATAATAATAATAATAATAATAATAATAATAATAATAATAATAATAATAATAATAATAATAATAATAATAATAATAATAATAATAATAATAATAATAATAATAATAATAATAATAATAATAATAATAATAATAATAATAATAATAATAATAATAATAATAATAATAATAATAATAATAATAATAATAATAATAATAATAATAATAATAATAATAATAATAATAAAAAAGAAAAAAAAGTAGAATTTTAGTTTATATGAACTTATGCTAATGACACAAACTGGCAAATCAACAGAAAAACATTAATAGCACCTTGTATCTGGTCTAGCGTCTATACACTACACAGATGTAAACAAACTGAAAACAGTCAGACAAATCATTTTACCATCACACGAGTTTTCCTTAAATGACAAGCACAATACATACTGCTAAATTAATTATATAAACATTCATCTTAAAAGAAACTTCTCTAAACCATACAAATTATGGGTGCGTGTTGGTTGTAGATATACTTTACTGGTAACCAACCAACCAATTCCATGCACTTGCTTCATTCACATTGCAGTGGAAAATTTTATCATTCTTACACGATATGCATAAACCGTTTCTTTTCCTAGCTGGGAGAAAAGGGAAAGAAGAACACATGCCACTCAATCTCTGGGAGCTTTTTCGTATCATCTACTGCCGGTGTCTAAGTTGGATCATTACTTGTCCAATTGTGCAATATCAGGTCATTGTAAGTTGTCTCACATATAGTGTTTTCAATGCTTATGCAAGGCTGGGAGTTTGAGATTGCTTATACTTTCTACTTAAGTACTTATCATCTTATTATAGAGTAAAAGAAGCAGTTTTCAATAAGCAGGTTGGTACTTGCTTATTTCAATGTGCTTATTTGAGATAAAAATAAACCTATGTTATTAGTCGAATAGTCTCATATCTGACCCCTAAAATCCTTAGAATTACATATAAGCGAATCCAAGCACTATCTCCTGAACTGCTCATTATTAAGCTACTTATATGCTTCTGCTTATAAGAACAAGCATAAGCAGAAAACAGAAGTAATCCCAGTTCACAAACAACATCATGGTTTAGTACAAAAATCTACTCATCTAGAAATTATAAAAAGCAGAGTAAGAAAAAGCAAACCTTCCAAGAACAGTAGCAAGAGTATTCAAATAAGTATCAATCATCTGTTCCCTAGTAGGAGCAGGGTCTTTAGGAAACTCCATAACAATCAACCAATGATTATAATCACATCCCGGTAACATAATAGTCTCTCTTGGTTCACTACTACTACTCCTTCTAGAAGAATAATCCCCATCAACTGCAGCTTTTGTCAAGTGGGTTTTAACCCTGTTTGAGTTTTTTAAAATGGGTTTTATTAAAGATTGTGAATTGAGAAGTGGAGTGATGAACGATGATGGTTTTGAAATACGGTTTAAGGGTTTTGAAATGGGGTTTATTAGGGTTTTAGAGATTAGGGAAAGATTGAGTGTAGCCATTGGAGTTGAAACGAGCTGTTGTGGAAATGGAGTGTGGGGGGATAAGGGTGGAAGGAAGGAGTGGTAGTTTAGTTGGATGAAAGGGTTTTGGGGTTTACATATTGGGCTAAGGATGTATAGGAGTCAATTATGTTTTGGGCTACGAGTTAATTTGATTCTTGAAGATTTGAATGCGTGTAGATAGATATTGTGCTAGGGGTGTTTATCGGTTTGGTTATCGGGTTGTTTGGTTTATTTGATTTGATTAGTTTGGTTAATTTTTTTTAGGTAAAATTGAGAACTTAACCGAATCGAATTCAAATTTGATTAAACCGAAACGAATAACCAAAAACCGAACCGAATAATTCAAATTACATATTTTTAATTACTTATCTAAATAACTATATATATTTCACCAAAAAGAATTTTAAGCTTTAAAAATGTTATAATTATATTACGAGAAACTTTTAATGTCTTTTTTTATATATAAAGATATAAAAGTTATATATATTTATGTGAATTCGGTTTTCGATTCATTGTGCCATAACTGTATCCGAACTGAGAACCAAATATTTACTTCGATTCGGTTTAGTTTTGGCAAATTTTTTGGTTCGGTTCGGTTTTCAGTTTATGTGGGTAAAACCCAAATTCTGCAGACCCCTAATAATTCTACATGGACAAATTGTGTATTATATGTAACTTCTTGTTAATAACAATTAGATGATAAAAGGTAGTAGAGGGGTCTCAATGCTCGAAGAGTTCAAGGCTGGAGTTGTTCCCGTCTTAATCTTTAGAAGATGATGAACTACATAAAGCATGGGTTAATAACCCTCATTCAATCTTCCTCACTTTCACATGCAACCTGTACATAAAGGTGTGCTTCAAGAAATTGAATCTATCCGTAGTCGTTTTTTCAATGGTAATGATATTTCAGGTAGAAAGGCTTCGTGGGTTCGATGGAGTAACGTCTTGACGGCTAAAGCTAAAGGGGGCCTAGGTGTTGCTAGTCTCTATGCCCTCAATAGGGGCTTAATGCTTAAATGGATGTGGAGATTTTATACCGAAAAGAACTCTCTTTAGGTTAGGGTCGTTAAAGCTATCCACGGTAATGATGGTGGTGTGGGCAGAAACATTGTTACAGGCACCCGATCTTGTTGGCTTACTATTGTTAAAGAAGCTCGTCTCCTCAAAGAGCAAGGCATTGATTTTTTTGAATTTTGTAAGCTTCGAGTGGGAGATGGATCTGCTACTATTTTTTGGGATGATTGTTGGAAGGACGACCGGCCATTAAAAGCCGTCTTCCCGAGACTTTATGCTTTGGAGCTGCGTAAGGATATTTGTGTTAAAGATAAATTATCAGACCCTAGTTTTGATTTTTCTTTTCATCGTCGAACCAGGGGTGGAGAGGAACAAACACAGCTCGACAACCTGTTGGAATCCATAGGAGAAGTTACTCTTCTTCCTCAAGCAGACAGGTTTGTTTGGTACCTTAATAATTCTCAGGTTTATTTCGTTGCGTCTGTGGGGAGTGCTATTGATGATACTAGGTCCTCTTCTATCTCTACCGTGACTCGTTGGGTTAAGATTATGCCTATCAAAATTAACATCTTTGCATGGAAGGTTAAGATGAATGCTCTTTCCTCTCGTTTTAATATTTCCAGGCGTGGTATTGATATTGCATCTTTGTCGTGTCCTCCGTGCGATAATGGGATCGAGACTACAAATCACCTGTTCTTTAACTGTTGCTTGGCTAGAGAGTTGATTGATAAGATTGTGCGTTGGTGGAATATCTCTTATGGCAACATCTCTTCGTGTGATGACTGGCTCGCTTGGGTTTCTGCTTTGATTGTTCCTTCTAATCTTAAGCCGATATTAGAAGGTGTGTTTTATGTCATGTGGTGGTTCATTTGGTCGTTTCATAATAGGACGCTCTTCGACACTAAGGTTCCTCTCAAGGAGACTTTGTTTGATGATATTGTTTCTTGTTCTTTCAATTGGTGTAAATTTAGATGTAAAGCCTCATTCAGTTGGAATGACTGGCTCAAAACTCCTTACCTTATTGTAGTTTAATCTAGCTTCTTGCTAGTTTTTTTAACAAAATCGCCGTTCAAAAAAAAGCTTTGATCTTATTATTGTTTGTCTGAGTAAATCTATAATAGAATATCCACTAATTATCCAATATATTTAAAACCCAGTTTTTCCGTTTGCCATGTCGGTTTGATTAGAGAAATAATTACACTAATAGAACCGCCACATTTGTGGACACCATTGTTTGGTACAAACATTAGTACAAAGATTACTTTAATTATTAAATAGTACATATGGATAGTGGTACATGCGGTTTGTTTTCATTGGTCTAAAAAAAACAGGTAACTGTACACCGTTCCGTTAAACAACTGTTGCGTCAACTATTCATCCGTTTCCCATGGATTACACCAACTGTAGCAGCCCCGTAACCTTCTTGTAATAGCCCTTTTGTACTACCTTTAGTTCATCCACATCCTTTATGTGTACTACAAAAACAAACCAGTACTTTACCAGAAGCCACAAAATTCTGGATCCATCCATTATCCAAAAAAATAAATAAATAAATAAAATAAAAGAGGAAAGAACACACGCACATAGACAAATCACATTCAAAAGTCAAAACCACCCAAAACATAGGATCTTCCACATCCACAAACGCACTCTCTTTTTCATATCTTTAATTTGAAAATGATGATCTGATTCGATCAAACCCACAAAGAAAGTCGACTTCTTACATCCGATGAGAGGCATAGGTGGCGGAGGTGGTGTGACACGGATTCCGGCAGGCTCAAGAAAGACGTTATACACTCTAATGAACCAGTTAATTGTCTCTTATCTCATGGTTTTACCTTTTTTTTAGTGTTATAAAGATTCAATCTATTTTTTTATTGTGTATATTTTATGTTTTTACAGAAAATTAGTGACTTTTTGAGATTATTAGAGGTTTATAAAGGTAAATCAACTTGAAATTTTACCTTTGCTTCTTAAGGTTCAACCCTTTGTTTTTAAGGATGATGATGTTATGAAATTTCCTTTTAGCTGCCGAAAATGTGGATGAATTGGTTATAAAATTAGTGATATCTTTATATTTGTGTATTGGGATGTTTATTAAGGATTATGCGGGAATATAGAATGATTTTATATGTGATTGTGTAAAAGGTAAAAACTTTATTATAAAAGTTGATCTGATGTCATGTTTGTTGATGTATGTAGGATCATAGTGAAGAGTCGGTAACGACCAATTTACCTCAAGGGATGACCATTCTTCCAAGGTATGTTTCCATTTAGTAACATTGACTGAAAATTTTTTCTACCCTTCTATTAGTTTTGGGTTCTTATGGTGGTGCTTTTGATTTAATTAGGTTAGGAAACCTTAAACGATTACGAAACAAAGGGAAAGGTGGACTAAAGAAGACCATAAGAAGTTTATTGAAACTTTGAGACTACACGGTTGAGCTTGGCATCGAATTAAAGAACACATGGGCATGAAAACTGCAATTCAAATTAGAAGCCATGTCTAAAAGTATTTCAATAAGGTAGACTACTGTTTTCTCTTATCCCATATGTTTTGGGAACCTAATTTAATGAAAATAATAAGGTTACGATTTTAGATGTTTACTGTAAGTAGGGTTATATTTGTACTTTATGGTTGTCGAGTGTTTGTTGAGTCTGTTTTTGTTGTCATTTACGCTATATTGATCTTCGGTTGGATTATGGGGTTTCTTTTCTTGGTTGGGAAATCGGATGTAACAAATAAGTCAACTTATTTTGACACTTCAAAATAAGTTATAAAGTGACCTTCTGCAACATAAGCCCAAAACGAAATAAGCCAAGAGCCGACAATATAAGCCAAAACAAACACTTCCTAAGCCACAAAACAAAGCTTAAACACGAGTCCTTAATGCATTAGGATTCAGATGAATAGTCAGACATTAAAATTGTGGACCGAATAGTGCTGAATAATAGGCTTTTGATTTTTACAGCTTTTGTATTTTGATCAGGATTAAAATGGTGGACTGAATCATGACCGATCACACAAATCTGAAGCTTCAGTTTCCGTAAGGTAATTCCTATACTTATCTTTCTCAGCTTACCTTTGATCTTCTTATAAGTAAGTTTACATTTTCTTGGTTCTGGGAGAGGGCCAATTGGTTTGTTAGTAAATATATGAGCAAGTAGTAGAATGATTAGGATATGGTTTTTGTTTAGTATTAAGAGAGATAATCAAGTAGTTGGTGATATTTAAAACAGTAGTTCTATCGGTGTCGTTGGTTCATATGTTTTCTGAACAAATTAAGGGTTGTTTGGCTTTGCTTATTGGAATTTATATCATTCTTTATAGATATACAAGAAAAAAAAAAAATCCACAATGGGAAGGTTGTTGAGCTTCATAATCTTAGGCAACTATACATAAAACACTTTTTTTTAGTACTCTTTTTTGCATATTTGATAGACTTTTTTTTTTTTTTTTTTTTTTTTTTAATTGACTTTAGAACATACTATCTTAAGCAGGTCCATCTTTGTACACGTCTATTGCTGTTTTTCGAAGTTTTTCAGCACAACTCGGTTTGACAACAAAAAAACTCACCAGCTTCAGGTGGTAGCTAAGGACGAAAGCAATCAGCTTTGCAAGGTATGTAGAGTGTACACTCATATTAGTGTTTAAATATAACTCACTATATAAGTTGACTTCCACGGTCTATATAAGTTGATAAAAACGGATTTTGTGGTTTTCCATTTAACTATTTAGGGCTTAAGATAGATATGCCCATGTTGTCTTTTAAGAATACAAATACTAATCTTTTTGGCTTACACCTTATCACATAGTCTAATGATGCAACTTATATTGTGTGTTTTACTTCTAAACTGTGATATGGGTATGGATATATGAACTTGTTGTTGTGAAAATTAAATTTTAACAAGAGGATAATAGGTGTTCAGCTCCAATGATAACCCAAACGTTTGATAAAAAAGGAAACTAACGAATTCAGTTTTGGCTAACTTTGGTCTTAAACTTAAATTTTCAGGGTTTTTCTTTTTGGAGTTGTTGGAAATTGTAGTTTTACGGGTTTTTTGGTTACGAGTATTATGGGTTTTGCGAGTATTTTAATGGGTATTCAACACTACTACGAAAAAACAACAGTAAAGGAGTGTTCAAACTGTTTTTCTAAGGGGTTTTGGGTGGTATAATGGGTGTTCAGTGTTGTTGTAAAACTGCACCAGTAAAATGGTGTTTCAGGATGTTGTAAATTATGATAATAAGGATGCCTTTAACAATCTGCTAATGTAACAATTGGTGTATATACATAGGTTAACAATTAAATGTGTCTATTTGTGCCAGGTGCCAAGAGAGTCGCGATGCAGAGTTCGTAAGGAAATCAGATGCGACACTGAGGCCGAATGCAACTAAGAAGAACCACACACAGGTTGTTTGTGGTAATTGTAATAGTTGAGGGAAGCTTCACCAAATTACTTTGCAACAACTATTTCACACATTCTTGCACTTCTTCCTAAAGTACTTTGTAGTTCAGTTTAATGCAACACTTCTTCCTACACTGCTTTGTAGTTTGTTTTTGACAAACATCTATTAGGTTTACGTTCAATACTTTAACGGGCTTCAAAAGATGTTTTAATCATAGCACCCCCACAGCAACGCGCGGGTTGCCCCGCTCGTTATGTAAATGAATCACACATAATTAGCAGTGGTGATTGTGTTGTGGTTATTGATTAACCTGCTTTAGATTATACTAGAACGGTACCCGCACAATGTGGCGGCGGGTACCTGTGACTATATTTTGCGTTATTCGGTTACACATTTAGTTGTTTTTATGCTTTATAAGTAGAGATTGTTAAACCAAATAATTTTAGTTTGAATAACCAACCTGCTTCTTGACAAACTTTATAACCAACTTCCTAACCAATTAATTTTGAAATCCTTCTGTAATAAGCAAATAAAAGTCTGAATTTTAAGCCTTTCTAATTATATAATAGACCCAAAATTGTAAGTTCTAAGAATCCTTCATTTCAATTAATTAATTGATGTTTTTTTCTGGTGATTGATATTAATAATGATTGTTTGTAGGGTATGAATTTTGGGTTTTTTGCTTGGTTTGATCCATCATTGTATGCTCGTTCAATGTATATTATTCTTGGTTTGCTAAGGGTCAAGGAATGCTCTTTAACAATCAATGAATGCAGTAGTTGTTGAAAATTGAAGGTTGAAGATAGGGGTGATCTGTAGTTGGATTGTGTTTTTACTCTATTTATTGATGTAGATTTTGTATTTGCAATGACTTGTATTTGAATTCTTGATAGAATTGGCAAAAAAATGTGTAATTTTCGATTAAGATTCAATAAAAGGTTTTGTTTGTGTTAAATCAGTTTTTCTAAAGGTACGTAAATATAATTCGCACATCATGGACTCGATTCAACTTGGGCCGTCGATTTTACTCGTGCCCCTAAATTGTAAGTTCTAGGAATCCTTCATTTCAATTAATGAATTGATGTTTTTTTCCGGTGATTGATATTAATAATAAATGTTTGTAGGGTATGAATTTTGGGTTTTTTTGCATGGTTTGATCCATCATTGTGTGGTCGTTCAATGGATATTATTCTTGGTTTGCTAAGGGTCAAGGAATGCTCTTTAACAATCAATGAATGCAGTGGTTGTTGAAAATCGAAGGTTGAAGATAGGGTGATCTGTAGTTGGATTGTGTTTTTACTCTATTTATTGATGTAGATTTTGTATTTGCAATGACTTGTATTTGAATTCTTGATAGAATTGGCAAAAAAATGTGTAATGGTCAATTAATTTTTAATATCTTATGTAATTCTTATCAAAAACTTGTTTTGCCTAAAATTTGTTTCATAAACATAAGGACACACACAAATGCTAAAACCATTAACTAGACAAACACAAAATTAGAATTGGTAACATATTCATACATCAAACAAGTTAAGTAACTTGGTTCATTGAAAATTTGAATTCAATGCTCATTCTAGTTCATGCCTACCGGACATTAAAAGTCATAAAGTGAAATTACATCAAACATGCTTAAACCACGATATTTGAAACAAAGCACAGTACTTGAAACAAATCACATAAAACATGTAGGATATGAGGTTCTACTTTGTCGGAGTCAAACATATGTTGGCAATTTTGTTGTTCTTCTAACTTGACCTTGACTTGGAGAAACTTGAGATGCACTTGCATGAGCCTGAGGTATAATTGCAACACCTTGACTTTCACCTGGTTGTTGACTTCCAGTAGCCTGAGATGTACTTGCAGTAGTCATGCACTTGGTTTAGATCTAGCTTGACTTGCTCTTGGTTGGCTGGGATCCGCTTGAGCTTCCTTGCATCCGCTTTTTTTGTATCATTTTGCCTTTGCATAAATGATGCGTGTTGTGTCACGTGTAGTATAGAGTGATTTTGCCTTTTCAAGTTTTACATTTATATTTAGCCGACTTATCCTATAACACACACACTAACGAGCAGTGTACCCAATCAATATTTATATAGTGGTAAGCAGAGTGTCAATCACTAAGAGTGGAATGTAATATCTAGTAATCTGTAGAACCGTAGGGGGGGGGGGTTGAATACGGTTTCTTCGGCTTTTAGAACGTTTAAAAACTTTATGGTTCGAAGAAGAACCAAGTGGTTGTACAATCAATACAACAACCACAAATACAATCCGAAGTATATAAAGCGAGTAAAGAGAGACACCATGATATATACTGGTTCAGGATGGGGGGTTTATGTAATATCCTGTGAAAAACCCCAATTATTAACAAACAATAAACAATAAGTAATTAATTTTACTGTTCACACTCCCATATTTAGGCTAAATTTTAAACTTTTGTTTACATTATGTAACTGCAGACCAATATGTATTATGTGATTGACATTTATCTAGAATAAGCTCACACGCAAACCACAACAACCAGGACTAGGCACAACACAATTTATGAATCATATTTGATCACCTACACTTATCAGTACACACACAAGATGTTGACATAAATAATGTCTTAAAACATTGTTAGCATATTAACAATGTCTCTATGTTTTGATAATTACAAAGCATAAACTCATTATTCTAAAACTTATGACATAAACAAGTCTTTAGTGCTTAATACTTGTCTTTGCTTCAATATCACTTAAGGTATGAATAAACAAAGGGTTTATTACATTTCATGATCAAAGGAAATTTCATTAATCACTAGAACTTTTATAAAATGCATTAAACATCTTATATCTTTTACAAAATTACTTTTGGAATTAAAAGAATAAGTTTAATTCATTATAAATATATGATTTCAAATTTCCAACCAAAAATGGCAAATTCTATCCAGAAAAATATTCCCCACTAAAAGACAAGAAAAATCAACGTTCTGAAGGGGCGGCCCCCTTAATTTTACTAGGCGGCCCCCTTAATGATTAAGGGGACCGGCCCCTAATTAAGGGGACCGGCCACGCTCCAGAACAGTATTTCCCCCCCCCCCCCTTTAAATACTGATCCATCCCTCATAATTTTCTCACCTTTTGCACTTCAAAACTTTCTGATCTAGATCCATTTCTCTATTCTCTCATCCTTTGATCATAAGTGTATATATTCTTTGTTTCAAAGTGATCCAATCTTCATCCTCTCAAGTGCAAGAGAAGAATACTTCTATCTCCCAAGACAAGAAGTATTACAACTTGTTGTGATCTCCACATCCAAGTTGTTGGTGCATCATCAAGATTATTTACATATTCTTTGTGAAGATTGTTGTGAATATTTGCTTGTAGATAGTTGTGCTAGATATAGATTGTGTGATTAGTTGATAGCTTGGTGTGAAGAAGAAAAGCTAGGAACTTTATTGGTGTGAAGAAGATAGATGTGAAGAAGTTAGTTGTGAAGTAGATTGATTTGAAGAAGGTGTGTAGAAGTTGTGACTTAGGTGTGAAGGAGTTGTGGTGTGATTGTTGGTGTGTAAATTGGTGTGTATTGTGGTGTGTAAATTGGTGTGTAAGGTTTTCTCCGCCATAAGGGAGCTTGTTGATATAGTGAAGAAAACTCTCGAGTTAGGTGCTCGGGGAGTGGAGTAGGGCAAGGAAGGTGTCCTTGTAGCCGAACCACTATAAATCTCTTGTCTCGCGGTTCGATCTTTCCATCTCTTACTTATTTCATTACTTATCATTGTTATATATTACGTTTTGATAGTTGTTTGTATTGTGCAAGACTTGAGATCACATATTATCGAATCTAAGTTTTAAAAACTAAGTAAACACTAAAACTATCTTTTACAACAAATTAAAAAGACGTAAAATTATTCAACCCCCCCTTCTAGTTTTCCACAATTGGTATCAGAGCCAGGTTTAGCAAGATTTTTAAAATATATTGTATTTTAAAACTTGTAACGATCTATGGAATCTGAAAAATATTTAGAAGGGCAATCTATGCAAAGACCACCACTATTTGAAAGTGATGGATTTTTATATTGGAAAAATAGATTCGAAACCTATGTGAAATCAAAAGATCTTGATCTTTGGCATATTATTATCTTTGGTGATTTTCCTCCTACTCAATATAATGTTGAAACTAAAATGGATGAAATTGTAGTTTTTGAAAAACAAAATGATGATTTGAAAAAGAAACTTGCAAAAAATAATGAGGCTAAAATGGTTATTTATAATGCGTTACCACGCAAAGAATATGAAAGAATTTTTATGTGTAAAACCGCAAAAGAAATTTGGGATTCTTTACTAATCACTCACCAAGGTAATAGTCAAGTTAAAGATAACAAAATAGATCTTCTTGTACAACAATATGAACAATTTACGGTTCCGGAAGAGGAATCAATAGATAATGCTTTTGCTAAATTTAACACCATTATCACAAGTTTAAAAGCACTTGATGAGACATTTTCTAGTAAAAATTGTGTTAGGAAATTTCTTAGGGCACTACATCCGAAATGGCGAGCTAAAGTCACGGCTATTGAAGAATCAAAGAATATGATGACATTGTCATTAGATGAGCTTATTGGCAACTTGAAGGTCCATGAAGAAATTATAAGAAGAGATTCGGAAACGGTCAAAGTCAAGAAAGAACAAATCAAATCCATTGCTCTAAAAGCCAAAAAGGAACCTTGTGACGATAATGATTCAAGTGACGAGAGTGAAGATGAAGAATATGCGATGGCCGTAAGAGAATTCAAGAAATTCTTCAAGAGACGAGGAAGATTCACTAGATCACCACGTGACGAAAGAAAGTTGTTCCAAAGAAATAGAAGTGATAATTACGTGAAAAGAAAGTGCTTTAGATGTGGAAGTCCAAATCATCTCATTGGAGAATGTCTAAAGCCGCCGGGTTATGAAAATCAAAGCGCATTTGTTGGTGGAACATGGAGTGATAGTGATAAAGAAGAAGTGGAAAAACCAAAAGAAGAAAAGTGTTTTGTGGCAAATGTAACCGACGAAATATGCCTTGGAATTGACTTGGAGCCTGACGAATGGATCAAGGATAGCGGATGTTCGAGGCACATGACGGGGAACCGCAAGCTATTCTCTACATACAAGGCATACAATGGAGGTAACGTTATTTTTGGTAGTGACTTGCGTGGAAAAATTATTGGCAAAGGTACGATTTCTCAAGACTCACTTACTATTAAAAATGTTGAACATGTAAATAATTTAACATATAACTTACTTAGTGTAGGCCAAATATGCGATAATAAATGTAGAGTTATCTTTTCCGAAGAAGATAGCGAAATAGTTAAGAATGGAAAGATTATAGGTAGAGGTATTAGGAAAGGAGGAGTATATGTTATGAAACTAGGAAACAAACCTGAAGATAGGATATGCCTAACGACCCTAGATGAAAACTCTACATTGTGGGATAGGAGATTAGGACATGCTAACATGCAACAAATACAATCTTTGGCCTCTAAGGAATTAGTTAGAAATTTGCCTAATCTAAAATATGACAAGCATTTTTGTGATGCATGTAAAATTGGAAAACAAGCTCATGCTAGTGACAAAGCTAAGAATATAGTATCCACTACTAGGTGCCTAGAATTATTACATATGGATCTTTTTGGTCCATCCGCTGTGCGGAGCTATGGAGGAAACAAATATACCTTAGTAATAGTAGATGACTACTCACGATACACGTGGACTAGGTTTTTAAGTGACAAAACCCAAGCCTTTGAAAAATTCGAAATATTTAGTAAAATGATTCAAAATAAATTAGGATGCTCAATAGTTGCCATTAGGACGGACCATGGTAGGGAATTTGATAACGAAGTACAATTCAGAAAATATTGTGAGTTAAATGGAATATCTCACAATTTCTCCGCTCCTCGTACTCCTCAATCAAATGGGGCAGTAGAAAGAAAAAATAGGTCACTACAAGAAATGAGTAGAACTATGTTAAATGAACAATCCATTCCACAAAAATTTTGGTGTCACGCCGTAGATACATCAACTTATATTTTAAATAGGGTATCAATTAGAAGAATTCTAGGAAAAACTCCTTATGAGTTATTAAGAGGTAGAAAACCAAACTTAAGCTACTTTAGGGTATTTGGAAGTAAATGCTATATTTTAAACACTAAGGACTACCTCACTAAGTTTGATCCAAAATCATATGAAGGAATATTTTTAGGATACTCACAAAATAGTAAAGCATATATAATACTTAACAAACACTCCATGAAAGTAGAGGAATCACTAAATGTAACATTTGATGAAACACCACCACCTCCTAAAACGCTACCTTTAGAAGATGATGATTTAGTCGAAGATGAAGCTATTGAAGTTAGTAAAACAAAAACCATAGGAAATGATAATGAAGACATTCACTTAGAAAATAACGAAACTGTTAATATTAAAGAATCTAGATCACATCCATTAGATAATATAATAGGACATCTTAACCAAAGAACCCTTAGGTCACAAGCCCAAGATAAAAACAACTTTTTTTGTTTCCTCTCAGCAATAGAACCTAAGAATATTAGCGAAGCTTTAAAGGATGAAAGTTGGGTTATAGCTATGCAAGAAGAATTAAATCAATTTAAGGCAAATGATGTTTGGGAATTAGTCCCAAATCCAAAGGATATGACCATCATAGGAACAAAATGGGTATATAGGAATAAGTTAGACGAGAATGGAATTGTGACTAGGAATAAAGCTAGGTTAGTTGCCCAAGGTTATAATCAACAAGAAGGAATTGATTATGACGAAACTTATGCCCCCGTAGCTAGACTAGAATCGATTAGGATATTACTTGCCTATGCTTGCGCCCTAGATTTTAAGTTATTCCAAATGGACGTGAAAAGTGCATTCCTTAACGGTTTTATCAATGAGGAGGTATATGTGGCACAACCTCCAGGATTCATTGACTTCGCAAAACCTGATTATGTTTATAAGTTAAAGAAAGCCTTATATGGACTCAAACAAGCTCCCAAAGCTTGGTATGATCGATTAAAAGCTTTTCTTATTAAACATGATTATTCCATGAGAATGGTAGATAACACTCTTTTCACTAAAAGGAAAGATCCAAATCTCATCATTGTCCAAATATATGTTGATGACATTATATTTGGATCGACTTGTCAAGACATGTGTGATGAATTTGCCAAAATCATGCATGATGAGTTTGAGATGAGTATGATGGGTGAACTTAACTTCTTCCTAGGACTACAAATAAAACAATTAGAAGATGGAATATTTTTTAACCAATCTAAGTACATTAAGGAAATGCTTAAGAAATTTGGCCTAGAAGACTCAAAACCCATGAAAACTCCCATGTCTACGGAGGTAAAGCTCACAAAGGACGATGAAGGTGAGTCCGTAGATAACACCAAGTATAGAGGAATGATAGGTAGTTTACTATACTTGACGGCAAGTAGACCCGACATCATGTTTAGTGTCTGCCTTTGTGCCCGTTTTCAAGAGGATCCCAAAACCTCTCACCTAGAAGCGGTTAAGCGTATCTTCCGATACGTTAAAGGCACTATACACTTAGGATTATGGTATCCTAAGGAATCCGGCATAGAAACCATCGTCTATGCGGATTTGGATCATGCGGGAGACTACGTAGATAGAAAGAGCACTAGCGGTATATGCACATTTATGGGATGTTGTCTAACATCTTGGTTTTCGAAGAAGCAAACCGCTCTTGCTATTTCTACCACCGAAGCCGAATATGTAAGCGCCGGAAAGGCATGTCAACAAGCACTATGGATGAAACAAGCTCTCGTAGACTATGGCATTAAGTTAGAAAATGTCCCCATTATGTGCGATAACAAAGGTGCGATAGATTTAAGTAAAAATCCGGTGCAACACTCTAGGACTAAACACATAGAAATACGTCACCATTTTCTTAGGGATAATGTACAAAAAGGAAATATATCTATAGAAAAAGTTGCATCGGAAGACAACATTGCGGATATATTCACAAAACCCCTTAAGCGTGAATTATTCAACCACTTGCGTTTAGGATTAGGAATGATGGAACAAGTTGACTAAATTATATTTAATTAATTCAAATTTATACTTGCATGAAATTTATTTTTCTTCCATTCCACCTTTTCTGAGTCTAGGAATCTATTTCGCACAAAATTAAAGATTGAGAAGATTTATTTTCTTTGCATAAACCCTTTTTGTAAAACTCAATCAATTTTCCCTAAAAATTATTCTCACAATCTAGGAATCACATGAAGATCATTTTCCTTGCATTGTTGACAAATTGTAAAAATACTGTCTTTCAAAATCATGCATAAACTCTCACATAAATTGTCAAGGTATATAATCTAATATATGTCTTTGACATTCATGATCGAGCAAAAATTGAATCAAGGAGATCATTTGGATTGTTTCTTAGGATCGTTATTTCTTTTTGCATTTAGGAGTCGAAACAATCACAACTCCACATTTGTTGCATATAGACACTCACTAGGACAAATTCCCTAATAATGGTGTCATCTTGATCCATCACTAGCGTTTCACTCACTAATTACCTTTGCCTTTTATCTAAGATAGGTGCCTGGTGTGTATTAATTTGCACACCTTTTTATTACCAAATATCGACCCAAAATGACTATTTGAGCTAACAAATGCCAAGAAAACACGAGTTTTTATGTTTGTGATGTGCAGGTACGGATATTACGAAAAACAAGCAAAAACCCGTAAAAACGGGCACGAGAGTATGAATGAGTGTCAAAAGCTGAAGCCGGGAAGCATTTATCAAGCCTTGATCCTAATTGAGCTCAAAATGGTAACAATAGTCCTTAAGAATCATAAGATGTCAAGATTAGTCCTTGGATCACATTTATAGAAGATGGCAAGATCAGTCCCTATACTTTCAGAATTGACAACTATGGTCCTTGTGAATTATCTCATTTGTTAGATTATATAAACCTGGTCCTAATATTACTCTACACCAAGCCCAAGTTACACTCAAGCCCACCTTTTATTTCCTCTTAAACCCAAGCCCAATAAACACTATACCCAATCCACTAATCCTAAACCCGATCCAAATTCATTTTAATAAAAATAACAAACACACGTTTTTCCCTCTTTTACCCATTCCCAGAAATCCTAAATTTCCCTTAGAACCCTAAATTGCACCAAACCAAAATTTACCCAAGTAAATTTAAATTCACATCAATCACCAATGATTAGAGCTTCTAGAAATATACCCCACGTGACAGGGGCATGTCAGAGAGAGTGAGAGTTGATACGAGGGCACTTGGCAGAGTGCTATTGGTCGAGACGCGTCACCAATACTCATTGGATTCTCTTCTGACACACATGGCTGACAAGGACAGAGAATGTGCAACCACGGATTGCCAGCATGTACGAATGGAGGGCTTAGGATCAATGATACACATCACTCATCATGATCAAGGGCTGAGGATTGAGCAAACTAACACAATTTGGGATAAGAATGGATCAAATGGTATATTCGATTTCTGATGCTATTTCTAGACCTTTCTCAGATGGTATCCAAGGCTACCCAACACCTCATTCTCTCAGCTATATATAGGGCCTTAGATTTCATAATGTAGTGTAGGTTTTTAGCATAGTGTTACTCTGCCAAATTTTATTCAGCCAATGTAATCTAGCTTAGCTTTTGTAATTGTAATTTCTGATTTTAATAAAAGTTTTTCTTTCCATTAATCTCAGCTTATATCTCATCTTATTATTGCTTAATCTGTTTTCAAGTTAGCTTAACACTAGCTTATTATCACTTAGTTTCAGCTTATTCTTTATTAAGTACTTTAAATTGATTTCCAAATAGCTTAATCAATTTTTCTTTTCAATTCAGTCATTAATATTTCAAGCAAAGAAAATCATAAAAAAAATCAGAAAATAAAGAAAAAATAAAAAATATATACATATTAATTAGTAGAGGCTTACAGAAGAGCTTATTTTACCTTTTATACATTCCATTTGAGCTTAATAGCTTATAGTGGAGTTATTTGAGTCAGTCAAATCAAAGTCAAGATCAGAAGTGAATCATTGGTGCTATGGTGAATTGGATAGTTATGGACAGATTTGGAAGGTCCTGCCTATCCTAGAGATAGGCAAGCATAGAGAATCCACCTCTGTTCTTGCTGAGGTGGAACTGATTTGTAAGTCTCAATCAAATCTCTGTTGAAAGCATTGATCTGAGTTTGATTGTTCATACCTTTAGCATACTGTTTCATCTATTTGTAATTGCTGATTTTGTAGTTGATATAGTTGATACAGAGTTTGATTATTCATTTGTTTACTTCTGTTAGTTTGGATCTGATTCAATAAGTAGTTTAGAGTTTTGGAATTTGAACACTGTTTCATTGATTGTAATTGTTTTGGTTGCATAAGTTTGAGTACTGAGTTGTTTGATATCTGATATATGACTATTTGAGCTAAACTGTTTTGACTGGAATCTGAGTTAGGTTAGTTGTGGAATTGTCATTAGACTAAGATTGTATTTCTGAGTAGTTTGATTAATTGATTGATCATCTGTCATATGGCCTGAAGCTAGTAATTGTGTTAGTGATATCTCTGAGATCTGAGTCAACATCTTTGTGTGGATCTAGTTTGAATACTGATTGAGTTTTGGATCTGTTGTGGTATCATATTGCTATCTGTCATTTGTGTGGATCTGAGTAATGAGTATTGTTTAATCTGATCATATCTTGATTAAAGTGGAGTACTGTTACATTGAGTATCTTAAATTCTGACTCATTCTAGCATAGTTGATAATTTGGTTAAACTATTTGGGGTGATCTGAATTGGTTATACACTTGTATGCTTTGTATATTAGTGAGACTGATTAAATTTAGGACTGTTTGGATTTGTGAATTACTTGAGATTTCAGTTGTTATCTTACTGAGTTGTTGGTTTACTTGTTCTGCTAAAGGATAGGATAGATAGAAATTACATATAATCAGTACGTTCATAGCTTATAATTCATAATTAGGCTTAGTACATCTCTAGTCCTGCATAAGTATTTGTCTGATCATACGAACTTGTTCAATCTTTGCATTTTGAATTGGTGTTTGAGTTTTTAGTAGCTTATCATTATCATTAAACATCTAGGATAATTTTTCAGCAATTAAATTTAGAATAAGTCACAGTTGAGGTTGAATTCAATAGTCATACTTACTCAGTTTTAAGTGGTTCATAAGCTGTTTTTCTGGTTGAATTCTTGAGTAGTTAACAGTAGAATTAAGATTTATATTTGCTTAAAACTAATTCTCTGTTGTTTATTCTTGAATTTACCCTATGAACTTTGGAAATTAGAGCTTATTTTTGCTACTTTTTGAGTCATTGAAGTAGCTTGACTGAGCAGTTAACTGCTATTGAGATTAGAGGCCTGCAACTTTGTGTTTGAGCTTGTTGTCGTAATTTGAGCTTGAACTTGAGTAGTATCTGAGTTATTGGAAGTTTCTGCATAATTGTTTTGTTTCTCGAATTGCTTATTACTTGGTCTGCTTATATCTTTGAGCTTATTTTTAGCTTATTGCTATAGTTTAAGCATTCTGTGGTATATCTGAGTTTCTATATGATCATATCTTGCAATTTCTGAGCTTATTACATCATTTTCTGTCTGAGTGTTAAATTTCATAGTGATTGGATCTCAAGTGCTTATTAATAAGCACTTGAGATAAGCAGTTAAACAGTAAATAAGCACTTATTCAGCTCTTCTTCATTTCAAAAATTTTTCTCAAGTTTCTTTTATTATTTTTTATTTTCTGGAAATTTTCCAGATTTTTCCAAAGCTTTTTACTATTTTTCCTATTTTCTTTTGATTATTTTCTATTTTTCAATAGTTTTTAATTGCCAATAATTCATAAAAAGTAATAAAAAGATCAGAAAATTACAAAATTAGTTTTAGAAATTCTTTTATAGTATTTTAGAATTTTCAGATTTGAAATTTTATTTTTCCACCTTATTTTTCTATTTTTCTCTATTTTTAATTCATTTTTAATTCAAATATTCAATTTTAATTCATAGAAAATAAAAGAAAAGTCTAAAAAATATTTTTCTTTTTCTGGAAATTATTTTTCATAGTTTAAGATTTTTAGAAAAATTTTCAAGTTTGTAGGATAATTTTTAGACATACGTCGTGTTTTAAATAACGCGCGTGCATTACCGTTTGTACGTTTTAGGATTGTGTGCATTGATTGCTTGTACTCTTAGCATGTTTAATCATTGTTTGTGAATAATTGAATTTCTTGATTGCTATTTTCACTCTATCACTCTTTCACATTCACTTACACTTCACGATTCCCATTTCGATAATTCGAATTTTCCATTCGAGCCTTCGTTGGGAGAACGACCCGGGAATTACTTTCACAAGTATTTCCTCGGAATATAAATATACTATAATTGATAACGAATCAATTTTTGGCGCCGCTGCCGGGGAAGGCTTAAAGTGAATTTTTGAATAATTGTTTTGGAAAATCGTGTTTTGATAAGCCTTCTTCTACTTTTGTATATAAATATAAAAATTAGAAAATCAGAAATACTTTTCCTAAAGTATTTCCAAAAATACCAAAAAAAATAATAAAGTGGCAGCCTCGACTCGACCGAAAGGAGGAGCGTTGTAAACAAAATAAGCATAACAACATAACAAAAACGTTAAATTAGTTGTTTGTCGGACTACTTCATACTACAACCGAATAAGCGGGAAATACGGATAGCTTTGACATTAAATTGCAAGCTGAAGAGAGATCCAATCTTCTCTCCCGTCCCGTCGCGAGTGGTTTGAAGGAAACGGTTTTCAATTAACGTGACGTTTTAAAGAAAAACAAAAGAAATAAAAAGTTTTTGAGATAAATATATAAAAAATAAAAAAAAGATTTTCTTTTCTTTTTCTTTTTCTTTTTGATTTTGTTTTTGGTGTATGCACACCCGCTCTTCTTTTGAGAGTCTTATATCACCGTTATCAAACCCCGAAAGGGTAATTCGACACACACACCGTGTCCATTTCCTTAACGTTGAGGAAATGGATCCGAATAATCAACACCCTCCGGTGGGTGGTGATGATCACCAACACATGCCGGCTCCCGATCTCCGAACGATGGAGGAGCTGTGCCAACCCACAATGCACGGTAGAGGTGGCCCGATTGCCCCTCTAAATATTGAGGCTACGGATTTTGGACTTAAGCACCACATGATACAACAAGTCCAAAATTCGTGCCAATATCATGGTTTACCGGGTGATGATGCAAACAAGCATCTCGATAAGTTTTTGACTATCACCCAAAATATGAAACAAAATGGGGTCTCCGATGACGCCCTCCGTCTCTCTCTCTTCCCCTATTCTCTAACGCATCATGCCACCGCGTGGTTTGATCGTCTTCCCAGGAACTCGATTCATACTTTCAATGAAATGGTATCTAAGTTCCTGGCGAAGTATTTTCCACCGTCGATGGTGACGAAGTTGAGAAACGATATTAGCAATTTCCGACAACTCCCCGATGAGTCTTTGTTTGAGGCTTGGGAACGTTACAAGCTTGCCATTGATCGTTGTCCAAACCATAACATGCTTCTCGTTACGATCATTGATACGTTTTACAATGGTTTGACTCTACGACATCGGGACACGATCAATGCTGCAGCTGGTGGTACTTTCATGAAACGTCGTCCTGAGGATTTTTACGAGCTAATCGAGAATATGACGGCCCATTACAACTATTTGGATTCCTCAGCCGAGAGGAATGAGCCAATAAGATCGACCGCGACTCTTAATTCTTCCTCTTCTTCTAATCCCGAGCTAGCCGTCTTGAATAAGAAAGTTGACGATTTGTCGACGGCTATGCTAAGAATGTACCAAATGATGCCGAATCAAGTCAAAGACACACAAGTTAATGTGGTCAATATCATTTGTGAAACTTGTGGTGGTCCACACCCGTATTATGAATGTCCGACGACCGGCTCTTTTGCTCAAGAGAACGTGTATGCTGCGAATATGGGTGGCAACGGTTACCCACCTCTTCAAGGAGACCGTAATCTCCTCAGCTACCGTTCGAGCCAATTTCAAGGACCACCCGGGTTTAATCAACCTAATCAAGTGAATCAGAATAACAATGTGCAAAACCGTAATCATCAATTCAATAACAATCAAAATCACAACCGCGGAAATAATGGTTTTCAAGGACAAAATCAGAATTTTCAAAATCAAAACAGGGGAAATTACCACCAAGGCCCGTCTCAAGGGAACAATTTTCAAAACAATGGGAATTTTCAGAATAACAATCATGGAAATCATAATAATGGCAATTTTCAAAACCGTGGGCAAAATTTCAATAATCAAAATCAAGTTGCTATTCCAAATCCGTCGCCCACGGAAGAGTTGATTAAACAATTGCTTCAAGGTCAACAAGCTTTAATGACTAAACAAGATGAAACAACGAGATTGTTTGCAACTCAAATCAATGATCTTAACAAGCGTTTAAATGATCGACCCTCGGGCTCTGGAACTTTGCCAAGCAACACGATCGCTAACCCGAGGGGCGATGCAAAAGCGATCATAACAAGGAGTGGTGTTACTTATGATGGACCTACGACTCCGACTACCTCTTCTTCTCGTCCTCCCAAGGTAGTCGCCCGTGAACCCGAGGTGACAACGGATACGGAAATTCCTATTAATAATGGAAGGACCGAAGACATCCAACCTCCGGTGGTCCCGACGTCTAAAGGAAAGGAAAAACTTGTTAATGATAATGAAAAGGAAACACCAGTTAAAACAAAGTTGCCATATCCATCACGCTTAAACGAACAAAAGTATCGCGAGAAAGATAAAAACCAAATGGAAAAGTTTTATCAGATTTTTCAAGAGTTACACTTTGATATAACTCTCGCGGATGCTATACTTTTGATGCCAAAGTTTACATCAATGTTAAAAGGTCTTTTGAATAATAAGGAAAAACTTTTTGAAATGTCAAGGACTCAAATAAACGAGAATTGCTCAGCGGTTCTTCTTAAAAAGCTACCCGAAAAGCTTGAAGACCCTGGCAAGTTTCTTATACCGTGCAATTTTCCGGGTATGGTTCAATGCTTCGCCTTGGCCGATCTTGGTGCTAGCATTAACCTTATGCCGATGTCGATTTGGAAAAAATTGTCTCTCCCTAATTTGACACCGACGCTTATGACCCTCGAGCTTGCCGACCGATCTACGTCTCGTCCAATTGGCATAGCTGAGGATATTTTTGTCAATGTTGGGAAATTTCATTTCCCTGCGGATTTTGTGGTTGTTGATTTCGATGCCGATCCACGGGTTCCTCTCATTCTCGGGAGAGGATTCCTAAGGACCGGTCATGCTTTAATTGATGTTTACGATGAGGAGATTACTTTACGTGTTGGAAACGAAGCCGTTACTTTTAACCTTGATCAAACTGCAAGATACTCCTCCGATTACGATGTTTCTTCCGTCAATCGTATCGATGTTATTGATGAACTTACGGAAGAGTATGCTCAAGAATTTCTTGGTTTTACCGACAATGCTTCGAGTGGCAATCCCACTCCTTCTTTTGAACCTATCGTCTCCGATTCTTCCCCTTCCCTCACTCCGTTTGAGGGAAGTGATCTCGCTTGCGAAGAAATAAATGCTTGTCTTTCAAATGAATCATTTTCACCGGAAATTGATAATAATAACTTTGATCCGGAGCGGGATATTTTATTAATTGAGAAATTGTTATATGGAAACCCGAATGTTTCTTCCCCTCCGATGGACCTTAAAATGGCAGACGTAAAAGAAGTTAAGCCGTCTATTGAGAATCCTCCGGAGCTCGAGCTCAAGGATTTACCTCCTCATCTCGAATACGCATACTTGGAAAAAAATGATAAATTACCGGTTATAATATCAAAAGGCCTAAAAGATGAGGAGAAGACACGACTCTTAGATGTGCTTCGGAAGCATAAAAGTGCGATTGCTTGGCAAATATCCGACATTAAGGGAATCGACCCTCGATTTTGTACTCATAAGATTTTACTTGAAAATAATCGCAAAGCCTCCGTCCAGCAACAACGACGGGTTAATCCACAAATCCATGAAGTGATCAAAAAGGAAGTTATCAAACTCCTTGACGCTTGTATGATTTATCCAATCTCGGATAGTTCATGGGTTAGCCCAGTTCATTGTGTGCCAAAGAAGGGCGGAATTACTGTTGTGAAGAATGACGATAATGAGCTTATACCAACTCGACTTGTGACCGGATGGAGAGTTTGTATCGACTACCGCAAGTTGAATGATGCGACACGTAAAGACCATTTCCCGCTTCCTTTTATGGACCAAATGCTTGAACGTTTAGCGGGAAATGAGTTCTATTGTTTTCTGGATGGCTTTTCTGGGTACTTTCAAATTCCCATTGATCCCCAAGATCAAGAAAAGACCACTTTTACATGCCCGTATGGAACGTTTGCCTATCGTAGAATGCCCTTTGGCTTATGTAACGCTCCAGGCACGTTTCAACGGTGTATGATGGCCATTTTCTCCGATATTATTGGAAAAACCATGGAAGTGTTCATGGACGATTTCTCCGTCTATGGAAATACTTTCGACTCTTGCCTCTCCCATTTAGAAAGTATGCTAATTCGGTGTGAAAACACTAATTTAGTTCTAAATTGGGAGAAGTGCCACTTCATGGTTAATGAGGGCATAGTCCTTGGCCATAAGATATCCAAATCTGGAATTGAGGTGGATCGGGCAAAAGTCAATGTTATTGCTAAATTACCACACCCGACGACCATCAAAGGAATCCGAAGTTTCCTTGGTCATGCCGGCTTTTACCGACGGTTTATTCAAGATTTCTCCAAAATAGCCCGGCCTCTGACCCACCTTTTAGAGAAAGATGCTCCGTTTAACTTCACAAATGAATGCATCGATGCATTTAATGTTTTGAAGAAGAAGTTAACGGAGGCACCAATCTTAGTTGCCCCCGATTGGGACTTACCTTTTGAGCTAATGTGCGATGCTAGCGATTATGCCATCGGTGCAGTTCTGGGGCAACGTAAGAACAAGTATTTTCAGCCTATACACTATGCTAGCAAGACCATGAATGACGCCCAACATCATTACACAACTACCGAAAAGGAAATGTTAGCGGTTGTCTACGCTTTTGAGAAATTTCGGTCTTATTTGCTTCTTAAAAAATGCATAGTGTATACGGACCATTCAGCCCTAAAGTACTTAATGGCTAAAGAAGATGCGAAGCCACGTTTAATGCGGTGGGTTCTTTTGCTCCAAGAATTTAATGTCGAAATACGAGACAAGAAAGGAGCTGAGAATCTTGCTGCCGATCACCTTTCTAGACTTGAGAACCCCCATCAAAGTGTTCTCGAGAACAAGGAAATTAACGATGCTTTTCCTCTCGAGACACTTGGGAGTGTGACCAAAATTGACCAAAGTACCCCATGGTTCACCAATTTTGCGAATTACCATGCGGGGAATTTCATTAAGCAAGGGATGTCGTCCCAGCAAAAGAAGAAATTCTTTAAAGATGTCAAACATTATTTTTGGGACGACCCCTATTTGTTCAAAGTCTGTGCGGATCAAGTGATCCGGCGGTGTGTTCACGGCACGGAAGCCGTTGAAATTCTTAAGGCATGCCATAGTGGACCCACGGGGGGACATCATGGTGCCAATTTAACCGCAAAGAAAGTGTTCGATTCCGGCTTCTATTGGCCGACGATATATCGGGATGCCCATGAATTGGTGAAGACATGTGATTCTTGCCAACGTCAAGGGAAAATTTCTCAAAAAGATGAAATGCCGCAAAATGCGATTCAAGTTTGTGAGATTTTTGACGTTTGGGGCATCGATTTCATGGGGCCATTCCCGTCGTCTAGGGGTAACAAATACATTCTCGTGGCCGTCGATTACTTATCAAAATGGGTTGAAGCGAAGGCGCTCCCCACCAATGACGCCCGAGTTGTTGTAAAGTTTTTAAAGAGTCTCTTTGCTCGATTTGGTGCACCTCGAGCCATCATAAGCGATCGTGGGACCCATTTTTGCAATGATCAATTTGCGAAAGTTATGCTTAAATATGGTGTCACACATCGTCTTTCTACGGCTTATCATCCACAAACGAGTGGTCAAGTTGAGGTTTCCAATCGTGGTTTAAAACGTATACTTGAAAGGACAGTAGGTGAACACCGTGCCTCTTGGGCCGACAAATTTGACGATGCACTTTGGGCTTTCCGGACCGCTTACAAAACCCCAATTGGGTGTACACCATATAAGCTAGTTTACGGGAAAGCTTGTCATTTGCCCATCGAACTAGAGCACAAGGCCTACTGGGCCTTAAAACATGCCAATTTTGACTTGAAAACCGCGGGTGATCACAGAAAAATTCAATTGAATGAGTTAGTAGAACTCCGTGATCAAGCTTACGAGAATTCTTTGATTTATAAAGAGAAAACAAAAAGACTTCATGATGCCAAGATCAAAGACCGCGTTTTTAACGTTGGTGATCAAGTGCTACTTTTTAATTCTCGGTTGAAGATTTTCTCGGGTAAGCTTAAAACCCGTTGGTCTGGACCATTCACAATAACCCAAGTATTCCCTTATGGTACTATTGAGTTAGCTCAACTTGATGGTCCCAACTTTAAGGTGAATGGTCACCGTTTGAAACATTACTTTGGAGGGGATGTACCGACTATGGTAGTCCCGGATCTCCAAACTTTCCCCAAGGACAATTGAATTCGGGGATCGAGTCAAGCTCATGTGACTCGGTGAACAAAAACAAGCGCTTCGTGGGTGGCAACCCATGCTTATCCAATTTCATCTTCTTATATTTCTATTTTCTAACACTTAATGTGAGGAGGGGGTGCCTCTTCTACTCTTGTGTTCCGTGGTTGTTTGTAATGTTTGTTCAGGATTGTCCGTGATTTATGATGACTCTCGTGCTCGTTATCTCTTCACTTGGAGTCTCATTCATCGGTGCTATTGGAAATCCTATATCCGTAAATCTTATCGACTAACGTTTTCTTGGGCATAATTAATAAATGGCCCTAGATTATTGTTAGGATTACCTTAACCCACAAAACATTGAGGACAATGTTTAATTCTAGTCGGGGGGAGGGTGAATCTTCGATTCAATTTGACCTTGCATTTTTCACATGTCGTGTACTCTTGCAACTCCATTTTTCCACCAAAAATTAAAAAAATTAAAAAATTGAAAAAATTTGAAAATTTCAAAAATTTTGAAGAAAAATCAATGAAAAAGTCATGAAAAAGCACAAAAAATGAGAAAAATTGAAAAGTTGAGCAAAAATATAATAAAGTTTGAATAAGTGTTTTGACACCTTGTTGACTTTCTTGCTGGCGAGAGTAGGAATAAATATTTTGACTTGACCGGGCGTGTTGAGCCCTAGCTTGTTCCCTTAACCAATGATGATCATATAAGCTTGTGCTAGTTTTGTACACCAGGAGCTATAAAATGCGAATTCTTTCTTTAGAATCTGCAAGTTCCCGTACTTGACTTTATACATGCGCAACTTAAAAGCTTTCGCTAGTCTTTTACATAAGGAGCTAGAAAACGCGAATTCTTCTTCTAGAATTTGCAAGTTTCCGTAACTGACTTTATATATGTGTGGCTGATTATCGGCTAAGTATTCGCGGGTTTCATTATTTGGAATCTTAAATTGCGAAGAGCGAGAAATGATAGAGTTTATTTAGAAGTTAGATGCTAAACGTGGAGTAGTGGTTCTCTTTAGAGCTCATGAGAGGTACTTGTGGCTTTTTACTCCCATCAGATACGTCACCATATATAATAGATGTTCTAGGTTAATTAGTGGTATTTCGGTTTAAATAATATTTAGTTCTTTATTTTCTTAAGAGAATTTTTGCTTTAGAAGTTGGGTACATATCAAGGAACACCAAAAATAAGAACCAAAAAGTGAAAAAATCAAAAGTCAAAAGTTGATTATGCATGTGGTTTTGGAGCTACCCGATAAGCTTCCATTGATGTATTGAAAAAAAGTAAAGAAAGAAAAAAGTGAAAAATTGAAAGTGAAAAAAGTGAGAAATGAAAAATATGAAAGTTGTAGTATTGTTGAATAAGAGCTATGTATGTATAAATAAGTTGTTGGCGCGTGAGGTGCATGTGATAAGTGATTAGTAATCAGTCACATGAGGTGCACGTGATTGTACTCCGCAACTTATATCTTTTATATGTATGTACCCCAAATTCCTTGATGTGGACCGAATTTCTATTGCAGTGGTTCTTAAGAGAAAATGAATAACTACTTATCGTTTAAACTTAGGTGTCACTATCGGACTTAAAAATTATTGAAACGAGAAAATATGAAGCGATTCATTTCTCAACAAAATAAAATATTGAGATACAAAAACCTAGGATATGGGAGTAAGGAGTATCCACAAGTAACTGTTATGAGTAGTGTTAGCATCTAATTTGTAGATAAGCGGTGATCTCGTTTGTAAGCTTAGTTTGGGGACTTGTGAAAAATCAAGGATGACGATTTTTATCCGTATGGTCACTTCTTAATTAGAAGTGTTTCTACTCGTCGACCCTAATAATTATTGCAAAAATAATGAAAGTTCAACAAACCGTCACAAGTATGAAGTGTGAAAAGTCCAAAAATAGAATAAAGTGGAATAAAAGGAAATTTTTTGGAAAACGGAGCGTTCTCGGGAATAAATGATTTTGTAATCTCTTTTGAACCTCCTTGCTACTTTTCAAAGTTAGTAGGAAGAGTATCAAAATTATTTATCCTAAGAGCGTGAATTGATCACATTGCGTGAGGACACGGCAATACTTTAGTCGGGGGGATTTTGGTGTGTATTAATTTACACACCTTTTTATTACCAAATATCGACCCAAAATGACTATTTGAGCTAACAAATGCCAAGAAAACACGAGTTTTTATGTTTGTGATGTGCAGGTACGGATATTACGAAAAACAAGCAAAAACCCGTAAAAACGGGCACGAGAGTATGAATGAGTGTCAAAAGCTGAAGCCGGGAAGCATTTATCAAGCCTTGATCCTAATTGAGCTCAAAATGGTAACAATAGTCCTTAAAGAATCATAAGATGTCAAGATTAGTCCTTGGATCACATTTATAGAAGATGGCAAGATCAGTCCCTATACTTTCAGAATTGACAACTATGGTCCTTGTGAATTATCTCATTTGTTAGATTATATAAACCTGGTCCTAATATTACTCTACACCAAGCCCAAGTTACACTCAAGCCCACCTTTTATTTCCTCTTAAATCCAAGCCCAATAAACACTATACCCAATCCACTAATCCTAAACCCGATCCAAATTCATTTTAATAAAAATAACAAACACACGTTTTTCCCTCTTTTACCCATTCCCAGAAATCCTAAATTTCCCTTAGAACCCTAAATTGCACCAAACCAAAATTTACCCAAGTAAATTTAAATTCACATCAATCACCAATGATTAGAGCTTCTAGAAACATACCCCACGTGACAGGGGCATGTCAGAGAGAGTGAGAGTTGATACGAGGGCACTTGGCAGAGTGCTATTGGTCGAGACGCGTCACCAATACTCATTGGATTCTCTTCTGACACACATGGCTGACAAGGACAGAGAATGTGCAACCACGGATTGCCAGCATGTACGAATGGAGGGCTTAGGATCAATGATACACATCACTCATCATGATCAAGGGCTGAGGATTGAGCAAACTAACACAATTTGGGATAAGAATGGATCAAATGGTATATTCGATTTCTGATGCTATTTCTAGACCTTTCTCAGATGGTATCCAAGGCTACCCAACACCTCATTCTCTCAGCTATATATAGGGCCTTAGATTTCATAATGTAGTGTAGGTTTTTAGCATAGTGTTACTCTGCCAAATTTTATTCAGCCAATGTAATCTAGCTTAGCTTTTGTAATTGTAATTTCTGATTATAATAAAAGTTTTTCTTTCCATTAATCTCAGCTTATATCTCATCTTATTATTGCTTAATCTGTTTTCAAGTTAGCTTAACACTAGCTTATTATCACTTAGTTTCAGCTTATTCTTTATTAAGTACTTTAAATTGATTTCCAAATAGCTTAATCAATTTTTCTTTTCAATTCAGTCATTAATATTTCAAGCAAAGAAAATCATAAAAAAAAATCAGAAAATAAAGAAAAAATAAAAAATATATACATATTAATTAGTAGAGGCTTACAGAAGAGCTTATTTTACCTTTTATACATTCCATTTGAGCTTAATAGCTTATAGTGGAGTTATTTGAGTTAGTCAAATCAAAGTCAAGATCAGAAGTGAATCATTGGTGCTATGGTGAATTGGATAGTTATGGATAGATTTGGAAGGTCCTGCCTATCCTAGAGATAGGCAAGCATAGAGAATCCACCTCTGTTCTTGCTGAGGTGGAACTGATTTGTAAGTCTCAATCAAATCTCTGTTGAAAGCATTGATCTGAGTTTGATTGTTCATACCTTTAGCATACTGTTTCATCTATTTGTAATTGCTGATTTTGTAGTTGATATAGTTGATACATAGTTTGATTATTCATTTGTTTACTTCTGTTAGTTTGGATCTGATTCAATAAGTAGTTTAGAGTTTTGGAATTTGAACACTGTTTCATTGATTGTAATTGTTTTGGTTGCATAAGTTTGAGTACTGAGTTGTTTGATATCTGATATATGACTATTTGAGCTAAACTGTTTTGACTGGAATCTGAGTTAGGTTAGTTGTGGAATTGTCATTAGACTAAGATTGTATTTCTGAGTAGTTTGATTAATTGATTGATCATCTGTCATATGGCCTGAAGCTAGTAATTGTGTTAGTGATATCTCTGAGATCTGAGTCAACATCTTTGTGTGGATCTAGTTTGAATACTGATTGAGTTTTGGATCTGTTGTGGTATCATATTGCTATCTGTCATTTGTGTGGATCTGAGTAATGAGTATTGTTTAATCTGATCATATCTTGATTAAAGTGGAGTACTGTTACATTGAGTATCTTAAATTCTGACTCATTCTAGCATAGTTGATAATTTGGTTAAACTATTTGGGGTGATCTGAATTGGTTATACACTTGTATGCTTTGTATATTAGTGAGACTGATTAAATTTAGGACTGTTTGGATTTGTGAATTACTTGAGATTTCAGTTGTTATCTTACTGAGTTGTTGGTTTACTTGTTCTGCTAAAGGATAGGATAGATAGAAATTACATATAATCAGTAGGTTCATAGCTTATAATTCATAATTAGGCTTAGTACATCTCTAGTCCTGCATAAGTATTTGTCTGATCATACGAACTTGTTCAATCTTTGCATTTTGAATTGGTGTTTGAGTTTTTAGTAGTTTATCATTATCATTAAACATCTAGGATAATTTTTCAGCAATTAAATTTAGAATAAGTCACAGTTGAGGTTGAATTCAATAGTCATACTTACTCAGTTTTAAGTGGTTCATAAGCTGTTTTTCTGGTTGAATTCTTGAGTAGTTAACAGTAGAATTAAGATTTATATTTGCTTAAAACTAATTCTCTGTTGTTTATTCTTGAATTTACCCTATGAACTTTGGAAATTAGAGCTTATTTTTGCTACTTTTTGAGTCATTGAAGTAGCTTGACTGAGCAGTTAACTGCTATTGAGATTAGAGGCCTGCAACTTTGTGTTTGAGCTTGTTGTCGTAATTTGAGCTTGAACTTGAGTAGTATCTGAGTTATTGGAAGTTTCTGCATAATTGTTTTGTTTCTGGAATTGCTTATTACTTGGTCTGCTTATATCTTTGAGCTTATTTTTAGCTTATTGCTATAGTTTAAGCATTCTGTGGTATATCTGAGTTTCTATATGATCATATCTTGCAATTTCTGAGCTTATTACATCATTTTCTGTCTGAGTGTTAAATTTCATAGTGATTGGATCTCAAGTGCTTATTAATAAGCACTTGAGATAAGCAGTTAAACAGTAAATAAGCACTTATTCAGCTCTTCTTCATTTCAAAAATTTTTCTCAAGTTTCTTTTATTATTTTTTATTTTCTGGAAATTTTCCAGATTTTTCCAAAGCTTTTTACTATTTTTCCTATTTTCTTTTGATTATTTTCTATTTTTCAATAGTTTTTAATTGCCAATAATTCATAAAAAGTAATAAAAAGATCAGAAATTTACAAAATTAGTTTTAGAAATTCTTTTATAGTATTTTAGAATTTTCAGATTTGAAATTTTATTTTTCCACCTTATTTTTCTATTTTTCTCTATTTTTAATTCATTTTTAATTCAAATATTCAATTTTAATTCATAGAAAATAAAAGAAAAGTCTAAAAAATATTTTTCTTTTTCTGGAAATTATTTTTCATAGTTTAAGATTTTTAGAAAAATTTTCAAGTTTGTAGGATAATTTTTAGACATACGTCGTGTTTTAAATAACGCGCGTGCATTACCGTTTGTACGTTTTAGGATTGTGTGCATTGATTGCTTGTACTCTTAGCATGTTTAATCATTGTTTGTGAATAATTGAATTTCTTGATTGCTATTTTCACTCTATCACTCTTTCACATTCACTTACACTTCACGATTCCCATTTCGATAATTCGAATTTTCCATTCGAGCCTTCGTTGGGAGAACAACCCGGGAATTACTTTCACAAGTATTTCCTCGGAATATAAATATACTATAATTGATAACGAATCAGTGCCTTAGGAAGATTAAGTGTGCTTGCCTTTACTTACCTCCTATTGCTTATTATGTGTTGATTATGTGCTCTTTTGCCTATGTGCTCTTGCTTGCATGCTATATCTTAATTAGATTAGATTCTATATTGTCTAAGAGAATTGAACTTGCTTGAATTCTAATCCAAACACATAACCTTTCTGAAAATTTTCTGCCAAAAAACCCAATTCTGGCAACCTGGAAATCACCAGATGGGCGGCCCACTTAATTATGTAAGGCGGCCCCCTTAATCATTAAGGGGACCGCCCCCTATTTAAGGGGACCGGCCATCTGATGGTCGGGTTTACAGAATCTTTTCTGCTTTTTAGCCCATTTCAACCTACATTTCCCAATTTTAACCAACACACTTTGTCCCAATCTTCCAAACAAACCTTATCCATCCTTAAACACACAAAGCTTACACTATAAATATCCCCAATCCTCAACACTCTCCATTCATCCCATCATGAACTCTCCAAACAAACCAAAATCAAAAGCCTCAAGGCTAGCAAGGATGACGGAAAAACCCGTTTGGCGAAGAAAAAGCCCTCGAAACAAATCCATCATAACCAATGAAATTGGAAGTCATTCAACACCTCCAACTTCTTACTTCCCAAACTTTGCCTCAAACCCACAAGGTCATTCATTTGATCCTTTTTACAAACCATACAACATTGGCCAAACATCTTCCTTCAAACCAAACTACACATCTCAACCTCCATCCACTTATAATGATCCATACAAGTTTGATCTACCATCAAACTACAATCTCAACTACACAAACCCAATCCATCCATATCAACACTATGATCCTCTCCACATTGCCACAGAAAAACAAAAGTTCCGTGATGAAATCAACCAAATCCATGATCTCAGTGACCTCCTTGCTATGCATCTTGCACAACGCAACAAAGGGCAACCTCCATCATCACCCTATGCAAATTGCCTTCCCCACTCACTCAACTTGGATCAAGTTACAAACCATACTCACTTTTGCCCTTGTTGCATATTCCTTCAAAAACAAATTCTTTACTTGAGTGAAGATATTTCTTGGATTGAATATCTTCTCACTCGTGATCATCCAATACCACCCTTAACATGATACAATATCGTGAGATCCACCTCTTCCGCTCCATACCACACTCCGTTTCCCTCTTCATCAAACAAATAAGCTCTATGCTTATGTTATCCTTCAAGCAAATAAAACAATCAACTATGAGTTGCAAGCAAGTCCAAATGCTCTTTCTAGGTAAATATAGGACTATGTCTTTTCTTTTGTTTTATTATGATTATATGTCTTAAGCATATTAAATGTTGTAATGCTTTCTATGATGCTTGAATGAATCTATTTTTATAACTATTGCTTTGCATGTATATGTGCCTTGTTCAAATATTTTGTGTAGCCAAGACTTCCATAGCTCATTCCCTTGGTGCTCTCAAATGAGGGGGAGTTTACATCAAGGGGGAGCATTAACCTTTTTGATTTTACAAAAAGGGGGAGAAGAGAATGTTAAACTCTAAATTCTTGTCTAAAAATTATTTTTTAGACCTAATGAGTTTAAGGTTTTGTAATCATCAAAAAGGGGGAGATTGTTGACATAAATAATGTCTTAAAACATTGTTAGTATATTAACAATGTCTCTATGTTTTGATAATTACAAAGCATAAACTCATTATTCTAAAACTTATGACATAAACAAGTCTTTAGTGCTTAATACTTGTCTTTGCTTCCATATCACTTAAGGTATGAATAAACAAAGGGTTTATTACATTTCATGATCAAAGGAAATTTCTTTAATCACTAGAACTTTTATAAAATGCATTAAACATCTTATATCTTTTACAAAATTACTTTTGGAATTAAAAGAATAAGTTTAATTCATTATAAATATATGATTTCAAATTTCCAACCAAAAATGGCAAATTCTATCCAGAAACATATTCCCCACTAAAAGACAAGAAAAACCAACGTTCTGAAGGGGCGGCCCCTTTAATTTTACTAGGCGTCCCCCTTAATGATTAAGGGGACCGGCCCCTAATTAAAGGGACCGGCCACGCTCCAGAACAGTATTTTCCCCCCCCTTTAAATACTGATCCATCCCTCATAATTTTCTCACCTTTTGCACTTCAAAACTTTCTGATCTAGATCCATTTCTCTATTCTCTCATCCTTTGATCATAAGTGTATATATTCTTTGTTTCAAAGTGATCCAATCTTCATCCTCTCAAGTGCAAGAGAAGAATACTTCTATCTCCCAAGACAAGAAGTATTACAACTTGTTGTGATCTCCACATCCAAGTTGTTGGTGCATCATCAAGATTATTTACATATTCTTTGTGAAGATTGTTGTGAATATTTGCTTGTAGATAGTTGTGCTAGATATAGATTGTGTGATTAGTTGATAGCTTGGTGTGAAGAAGAAAAGCTAGGAACTTTATTGGTGTGAAGAAGATAGATGTGAAGAAGTTAGTTGTGAAGTAGATTGATTTGAAGAAGGTGTGTAGAAGTTGTGACTTAGGTGTGAAGGAGTTGTGGTGTGATTGTTGGTGTGTAAATTGGTGTGTATTGTGGTGTGTAAATTGGTGTGTAAGGTTTTCTCCGCCATAAGGGAGCTTGTTGATATAGTGAAGAAAACTCTCGAGTTAGGTGCTCGGGGAGTGGAGTAGGGCAAGGAAGGTGTCCTTGTAGCCGAACCACTATAAATCTCTTGTCTCGCGGTTCGATCTTTCCATCTCTTACTTATTTCATTACTTATCATTGTTATATATTACGTTTTGATAGTTGTTTGTATTGTGCAAGACTTGAGATCACATATTATCGAATCTAAGTTTTAAAAACTAAGTAAACAATAAAACTATCTTTTACAACAAATTAAAAAGACGTAATCTATTCAACCCCCCCTTCTAGTTTTCCACACAAGACCCTCAGTAGGACCAACTTTTCACATAGTGGGCCCCACAATGCTACAATAACTAATTTACACTCATGTGGGCCCCACATGTGCTAATCCATAAACTAAACCTACTAATACATGTAAACGGATCAAACTATACCTAATACACTAACCCAACACAAACCCACTTAGGTCTCGGATTCACAAGCCCATTCAAAGCCCAAAAGTCACCAAACTATATAAACGAATACATGTACACACACGTTTACTTTGGCTCGAGTATTTAAAATCTATACAAATGAAATATGTATTAAAATGCATAACCTGATTCCATAACATCAAAAGAATCGAGATCAACTTTTACTTAGACCTTATACGTACAAATGCACAGTAAATTACACTCAAAGCTTAACGTGATCACCACACATCCTAAACGAACCCAAATTCATCCACTTTGTATTCCATGGGTTTCCATTGACCCTAGTGACTGATGCGTGGGAATCGCACCTTGCTTTACCTCTCGAGGGATCTCGAGAAGCTTACAACCCCCACCAGGCAGTGTACCTGATCGTTGTAGTATAGTATAGTGACAAGTACCGGGGGATTGATCGTTCAGCTAGGAATAGTGTCGTTAGGATTGAAATTAATCTAACTAGGTCTAAAGGTGAAGGATGATTCTTTTTGTATTTTTATATTTTATGAAAAGCAAGTAAAAATCTCGGGTATTGGGAGTGTGGGCGGAATTAGTTGCTAATCAACTAACCCAAAAGCTACTAATTAAACTAATTAACAAGAAAAGTAAACTAGGTTTCTACAAGATAAGTGAAGCATGTCTACCTATGATATGTTACTCCTTGCTAGCTATCCAATCCTACCTATTGAATTGTAACCTTGTTTTAATTGACGGGTTGTATTCCTTAATACCATTCATGGGGTGGCATACATAACTCCCCAATTCTATGAGCTCTTATCTCCTCCTACACCATGCCCAGCACAACTATAGGGATTGTAAACAGTGGCTCATGCATTAAATACAACCAATAAAGACCTAGTACGCCTCGGTTCATGTTTCTTAAGACGTTCAAGCATGTTACCATTTGGAGATCTGCCAGTTTTCTTAAGCCTAACATATAAATCATTCAATCAAAACAAGAATCAATAGGAAACAAGGATTATAAACTAAACCAACTAGATCTATTGAAGTTGTCACACCTTAATTGATGGAGATGGACACAACATCAACAAGAAATCAATGAGATCTAATCAATTATATACAAGTTTCACATAATCATAAGTAGACACAAGGTGAATTAGCAAATCATCATCAAAGAAGAGCAAACAACAATGATAATGGAAAACATAATTAAGATAGAATCATCAAACCAATACATGATGTTTATGGAGTGATTGAAACCCTCTAAGTTGCTGGAAAAACACCCACCTAAACCCAGGAATCGACCTTAGGGTTTAGGGCTTACAAAAAGTGAAGTTATGAAGTTATATTTATAGGCTTGTTTTCTGTCGGCCCTTCGTGACGGCGTCAGCCCATACTCTTGACGCCGTCAAGAAGCCTTTTTCACCAAGTTGTAGATCTTTTCGTCCTCTTCGTTTCCTTTTTTGAATCGCCTCAATCCGAGTTCGTATGCAAAAGTTATGGCCAAAACGGTGTCAGCTACTCCGCGCGCAAGTTTTGACAAATTTACACGTGACGGCCTTGGTGACGGCCTTGGTGACGCCGTCACCACCTACGGTATTTTATTCTTGATGTCTTGACGCCGTCAAGAGTAATTCTTGACGCCTTCATGCACTGTTCACAGCATAGAATTTTGAGACTTTGCCGTTTTCTTCACTTTTATGCTCCAAAAACGTCCAAAATAGCCTCTTTTCCAGAATTCACTCTCCAAACACCTAAAATCACAAAAGGAACGATTTAGGGCAATATTTGATCAAATAAATTCGGATTCGGGCTTAAATGACCCCCTAAAAACGGATCATTTTTCGCCTCATCATATACCCTTACACTTGAGATTTGCTTGTCCTCAAGCAAATGAGCTTTTATTCTACTCAAAAGACAAGTTAGGGGTCATTTAACACTAATATAAAAGTAATTACAACAAATAATCGTTCCACTAAAGACCAATAGACAAGCACGGAGGTCATACACAAGCACCTCACAAATAGTGTTTAGATACTCACATCCTCGGGTGTAATAAAGTAATATAACATTATGGAAATGGAAGATATCTCTCACTACCTGTCATAGCAAAATAGATTACCATAGGCTTGGGAAAGGATCAAACCTCCACCACATGGCGTAAGCACCTAGGATAAACTATCAAAGAGGTCTTTTAAGAGGGTTATAACGTTAGGTGTAGGGATATGAATTACACGGTTTTGTTGGATAAGGGAAGTTTTACTGGTGGCGAGTTAACAATCTTGGTTAATTACATGTACAAGATGGCGTTGCTAACCCAAGACTAGACTCGACTTAAGCTAATAAATGAAAAAATAACAAAAACATAAAATAAACAAATAATAAAAAGGGATGGTAGTCCGTATGTTTTTCTCTTTCTTTTTCTATTTTTTTTTTCTTTTCTTGAATTTTTTTTTTTCGATTTTTTTTTTTTTTTTTTTTTTTTTTTTTTTTTTTGCATACACTCTTGCCCTACCATCCAAAATAATACATCAAAGGGAATGGGAATTCCCCTTACACTTGAATCTTTACATACTTTACAATAAACTAATCTAATGACTCGAATTAAGAAAATCAAAACACTTGGAGCACTTTTAAAATTAACGTACATATGGGGGTAATAAGTGATGTTCTTCCCCATTACTCCATAAATTAAGTACTTACCCATGAGTCCCAATCGTCTCAAAACAATATGTACAATGATATGACTCGACTTAGCAACCATGTAATCAATTAGAAAGTTAACTTAGGGTTTAACAAATAACAATAATGCACTAAAAATGAGCGCATATACGGAAGGCTAAGGCGATTTGGTTGTACATTTAAGTGGGGTGTAACAAATTCTTCCTTTAAGTAAAATGCTTAAAGTTAGAAACGAAAGGATAGGCTCGGAGGGGTGTACTAGGGGTATCGTGTACTAAAAATGAGTACAACGCTAAGGGTGTGGGAAAAATTAGTTGACTTAACTAGCCAAGTAATATGACTTAAATGGTCAAGTAATCGTAATACGGGTTTAACACAAGGGTGATCCTAATGCCTCTTATCATGTAGTAAATCCTACTACACGAATGTAGTCTCACTAGCGGTCTCGGGATGCATCACTAACGCAAGTTCTAGAATCTAAATGCTACCGGTACACTCATAAGCACCAATAATAAATGCTTTTCCTATCAAAACTAAAGGCGAACCTCACATTTTTGGGTGGAAAATTTTTCTGAATATACGGTTATGTGCTAGTCATACAACCTCCTATCCATGAGACGCTTGCTATGGCTAAAGTTTCACTCCTAAATGTTGTAAAAAATTTTAAATTTGGCGCTAAAATTACACTAACAAGTATTTCTCATAGTTTTATTACTCATCTACTATCAAACAAAACAAACTCAAGCGAAAGTGCATATGTAAGGTATCATCTTTTTACCCTCCCCTTACACTTAAGATGAACATTGTCCCCAATGTTCAAGTAAAGAATGTAAAAGTTAAAGAGTAAAGAGAATAAAATCAAATACTCCCCTGATTCGCTCGGTATGGATTTTAGTTGGCCAGGTTAAATCTTCCTCCAAGAAAACGAACAATCAAAGCTTCCCTTCCAGAATATAAATCATCTCCTTGTCGAACATAACCTGTAAATCCTGACAAAACAACTACAAAAATCCAAAGCATCAAGCCGAACAAAGATAACTCACAACTAGATGTAATTCCAGACTTAGGAATAAAAACAAAACAATTAAAGATATAATGCTTGTGGAATGAATGTTTGCAGATTTCCTGGAGATTATAAAACTTAATAATTCACAAAAACCATAAGACTCCGTTAGAAAAACAAAACTGGTAAAATTTCCAGATTTTTACACGTGACGCCGTCAAGAGTAAACTCGTGACGCCGTCAGAAGTGACCTGCAGAAATTCTTATGTTAAGTTTCCGGAAAATTTTTGGAAAAACTTCGTCCTACTTCCTGGAAAATCCTGCAAAACATCATTACGACTCGATACAAGCATTTGACTCTAACAAGTACTAATACACATGTCCATTTAATATTGTTGTGGTTCATGCTCAATTTCGTTCTTATAAACAAATTTGGATCTCCCTTACACTTATCTTTTGCAAAATACCTTTATATGCAATTAAGACGAAGTTAAAAACAAAATAAAGCATTTTCACAATTTACTTTGAAACATGAGCCACAATCAATAAAAATAAAACATGCATACGGAAACAAATAAAATCAAACAAATAAACAAACAAACAAATAAAAACACACAAAACATGGGTTGCCTCCCAAGAAGCGCTTGTTTTTGTTCGAGTCACGAGCCTGACTCTACCCTTATTTAATGGAAATAGGGGAGGTTCTCCCTACACTTAGGATTAAGTGTGGGTGAAAGTAGCGATACACACCTTTAGGGTGTGAATATGCCACGTGAGGTGAAGGGGGTGAGTGAATGGCTTCCTTCATCCTAAAACTACCCGGATAATATTGGTTGATGGGTGGGTCGGTTCCTCTTTTGTCTCCTAGAAATAAATCTAAGGATGGGAAGTTGTGTAAAGGTTGAGGTTCCGGTTCATCAACACTAGGAAATTCCCTAGAACTAGGAGTAAGGTTATCACTACAGGTGTTCAAACCTATATCCTCAAGTGGTGCCTGGTCCAAGGGTTCTACCTCCATAGGAATTCCTAAAGTTTCTTCTACTTCTTCCGGGTAAGTCACGGGCGGTGTATGTGCCTCAAATGATGGTTGAGTATTTTGTGGGCTTATGTTATTTACCTCATCACTCCATGTGTCAGGATCTAGCCCTAACATTCTCCCAAGTATCTCACGTGCTTCTCTAGGCATCTCAACTTCTATGTCCGAATCATAAGGATCATCTTCAATATTCTGACTGCTATATACAAATTGCCTAAGAGATTCATTATCTGTTTCTTGAGATTCATCATCATCAATCATAGAACCTAGGTCTTTTTTATCAATGTGATCATGCTCGGCTAAATCCTCCTCAATTGTTTTCTTAGGTAGTGATAATAGCAAACCTAGTGCTTCATCCAACTTATGATTTGTTGCAATGGCTCTTTCCATAATTCCTTGGCAAACTAGGTCGCATTTCCTATTGGCCTCACTAAAACTAGATCTTAAACATGGAGATTGTTCATAAGAATCTATCCTAGGTGAAGGCTCATATGATTCATAGGTGTCTCTAAATGAGGTATTTTGAACTCTTTGGTATGTTAGCCGCTCAATCCTATCTTGTAATCTTAGAAGTCTAAGTGTAAAGTCCATTTGAAGCAAATTACAAACAAAATCACAAAGAAAAGATAGACTACGGGAAAGCTACAAAGTAAAAAGAAAAAATCTCACTTGATAGGAATCTAATGAGTAGACCTAATAAAAATCAAATTCAACCTAAACAATAACTATTCCCCGGGCTGCGGCGCCAAAAACTTGATGCGTGGGAATCGCACCTTGCTTTACCTCTCGAGGGATCTCGAGAAGCTTACAACCCCCACCAGGCAGTGTACCTGATCGTTGTAGTATAGTATAGTGACAAGTACCGGGGGATTGATCGTTCAGCTAGGAATAGTGTCGTTAGGATTGAAATTAATCTAACTAGGTCTAAAGGTGAAGGATGATTCTTTTTGTATTTTTATATTTTATGAAAAGCAAGTAAAAATCTCGGGTATTGGGAGTGTGGGCGGAATTAGTTGCTAATCAACTAACCCAAAAGCTACTAATTAAACTAATTAACAAGAAAAGTAAACTAGGTTTCTACAAGATAAGTGAAGCATGTCTACCTATGATATGTTACTCCTTGCTAGCTATCCAATCCTACCTATTGAATTGTAACCTTGTTTTAATTGACGGGTTGTATTCCTTAATACCATTCATGGGGTGGCATACATAACTCCCCAATTCTATGAGCTCTTATCTCCTCCTACACCATGCCCAGCACAACTATAGGGATTGTAAACAGTGGCTCATGCATTAAATACAACCAATAAAGACCTAGTACGCCTCGGTTCATGTTTCTTAAGACGTTCAAGCATGTTACCATTTGGAGATCTGCCAGTTTTCTTAAGCCTAACATATAAATCATTCAATCAAAACAAGAATCAATAGGAAACAAGGATTATAAACTAAACCAACTAGATCTATTGAAGTTGTCACACCTTAATTGATGGAGATGGACACAACATCAACAAGAAATCAATGAGATCTAATCAATTATATACAAGTTTCACATAATCATAAGTAGACACAAGGTGAATTAGCAAATCATCATCAAAGAAGAGCAAACAACAATGATAATGGAAAACATAATTAAGATAGAATCATCAAACCAATACATGATGTTTATGGAGTGATTGAAACCCTCTAAGTTGCTGGAAAAACACCCACCTAAACCCAGGAATCGACCTTAGGGTTTAGGGCTTACAAAAAGTGAAGTTATGAAGTTATATTTATAGGCTTGTTTTCTGTCGGCCCTTCGTGACGGCGTCAGCCCATACTCTTGATGCCGTCAAGAAGCCTTTTTCACCAAGTTGTAGATCTTTTCGTCCTCTTCGTTTCCTTTTTTGAATCGCCTCAATCCGAGTTCGTATGCAAAAGTTATGGCCAAAACGGTGTCAGCTACTCCGCGCGCAAGTTTTGACAAATTTACACGTGACGGCCTTGGTGACGGCCTTGGTGATGCCGTCACCACCTACGGTATTTTATTCTTGATGTCTTGACGCCGTCAAGAGTAATTCTTGACGCCTTCATGCACTGTTCACAGCATAGAATTTTGAGACTTTGCCGTTTTCTTCACTTTTATGCTCCAAAAACGTCCAAAATAGCCTCTTTTCCAGAATTCACTCTCCAAACACCTAAAATCACAAAAGGAACGATTTAGGGCAATATTTGATCAAATAAATTCGGATTCGGGCTTAAATGACCCCCTAAAAACGGATCATTTTTCGCCTCATCAGTGACTTTCAAACACCCTCAAACAACTTCCTAAGTGTTTCCAAGCAACTCACAACCCTCACAACTCACAAAAGTGCCCTAGTTTATTCTCTTTGTCTCGATACATATATAAACGTATACATAAAAATCCCACAACTCACACAAGCTTGCATGAGACCCTCTAAGGTGTACAAGGATCCATAATTACTCACTTTAGGACATTCTATCTAAGCAAAACCCAACTCAAGGCTTCCAAGACCTCACACTAAGCAAATCGACCCATAACCATTTATTTTGTACACGTATTGATTCGTTTGGACACGTGAGACCTTCCCAACTTATAAAACTCTCACAAAATACCTAAAATGTCATATAAGCCTATGCTAATTCAATCAAAATACCCCTAGAAGCCAACTCGATCCCTTGTTCACATTTTGACAACCCATTTTACTAGCTGGATAGATAGCCTTTGATGCTAGCCAGATGGATAGACAGATGCACATTATTTAAGATAACTAGGAGAAACAAGCAGACTCTTACCCCAAGGGCCCCATTTAGGGTATTTTAGTTTATGTTACTATTTGTCACTTTATGACACACACACGTTGAAGTTGAGTTCATGAGACTTATGGCAATAGCATACAAAAACACACACCTCACCACCAAATTATTTATGAAATACTGGATTGTGTTCAACTAATTTATTAAACATAAACACTATGAAATTTTCGAGGGAGACGAATCCGAATCCTACAACCATACGAATCCGAGCCATTCATGAGGTCGTTCAGAAGAACCCCCACCAGCCCCATACACATGCACACCCCACGAAGAAGATATAGACGATTATCTCCCACCTCACCACTTAACACTTTTGGAAATTCACCACCCTCATACCCCGAACATTATGAGTCCCTTACACCATCACCCCCTCATACACCACAAAGTGGATTTGACTATATGTTTAATGCATATACGCAAACTTTCCCATATACACCTTTTCAAAGAGTAGCACCTCAAAACCAAACACTTGCACCTCCTCCAGCTGCCCAGTCTTACACCTCACCAGTTGAATAGTGTCCACCAGGTTTCCCGCCAAGAGTTTATAAAGATGGAGAGTCATGTTCAATGGCCGCAAACCGTACCACTATTATGTTATCAAAAAAGCAAGTAGAACTCTGGCTGAAGGCAATAGATGATAGAATCAGAGGAGCACATGAGCCCCAAGGATGGGAAGTTCAAGCATTAATGGACGAAATTGCTATGATCAAAGAGCGTAATGAGTAACAAGAATGAAGAGGAAATCGATTTTTCATGTAGTTTGGGACGAACAAGTCAGTAATGTGTAAACTTAATAATGTAACTTTGTGACGGTTGTATGTTTTGGAAACAACAACGAACAAATTATTAATGTACATTATGGTATTTGTTTTTAATATATCTCGATGTTGATTTACATTCCTGTGGTTGATTTTATCATATCCATGTATGTTGTGAATGGTATTCAGACATGTCGTGATGTTGATGATCATATCCATGTGTGTTGGGAATCGTAACCAAATCATGTCATAATGAGAAATAAGAAGATTATGGTTCTTTATATGGAAACCCCACTGATAAAAATATGTATTAATCAATTCTTCTGAATGACGGGTAGGTTACCCGCACAGATTATTTTTTTTGGGAAAACAAGGAATTGTGAACCACGTATTATGACAACATAATGAAATAACAATCTTCATTTAAAATGAGATTTCTAGCTTAGGTAGTTTTGACTACGTGTGACACGATAAGAAACTCGGTAAATGTAAGAGAAATCGTTAAACCAAGACTATTACAAAAGGAGGAATTTAACAATGAATGTTTTAGAGAAACTTGAAGAATGTAGAGAAAGTTATTGAAAATCCCCTTTTGTGGACGATGAGTCATTCTGTTCCTTAGCCAATTCATATCCAACTTCAATCAACCCGTACACATATATGTGTCCAAACATGTTGTGAATTAATTTAAGAAAAAAAATGGTCATGATTACACAAAATTTACAATGCTAATATGACAAAAACATACTTGAGATATTCCAGCATGGGAAACTTAAACTTACCTTTCTGACAAAAATGAAAGACAATGGCCCGCAAAAGACGAACAGCTGTTTCCCCAACACCTGTGCCAACCCCCACTTCAGCACCAGCATCCATTCCAACCCTGACAACAGAAGACGTTCAGAAAATGATTGCTGACGGTCTGGCCGCTGCACTTGGATAACAATCGACACCGGTTGCCCAATCCAGCAATATCAACAGGACTGTTGAAGAAATAGTGGCTGCCATAACACGAAAATGCACGTACAAAGACTTCATGAGCTGTCAACCGACCTATTTCAAGGGCACTGATGTGTTTTGTTAGGTCATGGTTTTAATAACATAATTACTAATAGATCTAGAAAGAGAAAGTAGGTAGAGAGAGAGAGAGTGGAAGGAACCCTTGGAATGAGAATAAGAGAAATGAAATTTCTAGGAGAACCAACCCCCTCTAAGGAGGGGTTACAAGACTATATATAGGGGAAGGAATAGGGCAACACTCCCTTCCTCCCTATCTAGTGAATGAAATGGGCTTAAGGCCCATGGGCTTGCTTCATAAGCCTTAAGATTAAATAAACATACAAGCCTTAGCAACCTATTACAAGTAAATGACCGAGACTTGATAAATAGTAAAACTTTGATCCCAACAATCTCCCCCTAAGGGTCGGTCATCAAGGTTGCTTGACGTCTTCGTCTTAATCTTTGACTTTCAATGCTTTAGACATCTTCTAAATCATTCATCGTTCTTTGTTCTTAGTTGATGTAGTTGTGATCATCTTATTACAAGATGTAATGACCGAGACTTGAATAAATATAAAAGTACGTTCCCAACAATCTCCCCCTAAGGGTCGGTCATCACGGTTGCTAGACGTCTTCATCTCTGTCTTTGACTTTAGACTTTTGCATAACTTAAGACGTCTTTAAAAATGTTGTAAGATGAAAGTACTTTGCTCTGAGTCTTTGTACTTTGGTGATAGTGTAGTGATCAAGTTATGAAGTTTTCTGCCATGCGTCACTTCTACGTCTGTGGTGGTCGTCGGCCATTCCAACATGCTCATACATCTTTGAACTTAGACATTCACATGTACGTAGTTCCCTTTCTTTCACATAGATCTTTAGTCTTTAAACTTTGTAGATTCTTCTTTTTGGCATAGAATCTAACTTTGAACATTGTGTTGCTTAGATCTTTGAGGGAGCTTCAGTTAACTTCAAGATGTATGTATGAGCATGCGGAATCAGTCTCCATGGAGATGATATGTCCCTGAAAGTAAACAGTTAGCAATAAACAACCAGTACTTACAGATAAGGAATTAGAGCTCGTCAACAACATAGTGTGAAGACTCCTTCTAATCCTTATCAAGGCCGTTCCCATATCAGATACCCCCGAAGGAGCTTACGAGACCTACAAGGTAGCTCAATGACTGGGTGAGTCGCTGGGGATCACTCCACGACTGTAGACCGTAAGAAACCACCGCAAACACAAAGCGTAACTCACGAGGAGTTACCGAAGTGACCTGTCAAGGCTGTTAGAAGATGACCCTGACAGGAGTTTCCGTTCAATCATTGAGAAATACTTATGCAATTCTCTCATAAACGTTCTAGGCAGATTGCTAAGATCTGCGAAGGACTCTATAATTTACATCTGGTGTTCATTGATGTAGAACACCAGATGTAGAAATACTAAGTGTTCCTAGGAGATCTTTGATGTATCTCATGGCTCTAGACTTGATAAGTGCACACTTAGGTTTCCTATGCGGAGACTAGGGAGGGGTCTCCTGCTTCAATATCAACCATCTCTAAGAGATAAGTCGATAGATTACACCGGTTCCCCGTGAGAATGAAACAAATTCTTTTAAGAGAACTTGAGTGGCTAGAAGGTTAAGTGCAGTGCGTCACTGGGTCCATGACGACTTTATCTTCAATACCGGCGTCGCCTTAGCAACAACCAGTAGCATACGAATTGAACCCGGTGTCTGCCCTAACGTTGAATCATATGGAGGGCTATTTCTTTTCACCCTTTTCTTTTCTTTTCTTTTTAATTCTTCAACCCCTTCTTTCTCCTTTCATTCTTTACTCCTTTTTTCGTATCATACCTAAGGACTTCTAGTTCTAACTATTGGTGATGTCCTTGGGTAGATCCCTCCGGCTTAGGCGGATCATAGGACGGTTTTTTCTAACCTTAGTCACCTTATGACTCCATGACTATCCTATAATTGCCATTGAAACCTTTGAAAATCTCTCAAAGTGTTTGTGTTTATCAAATATTTTGTTTAACACTTTGAGAGTTTTGTGTTTTCTTATGAAGGGCTCCCCCTACACATGTGCTCATGTGTAGTTAATAAATTTGCACATGCGGGAGGAGCAAGCACTTTTGAATTGATCCACTTTTAGTGAACAAGACCGATTCGAGACACGCTTACATCACTAGTTAAACTAGCTTGAAATTATTACCCGGCCTGGTCAAGTCCACAGAAAGTTTCTCGAAACGGTACATTTCTACTAAGACAAATCCTTTTCGAGACACGCTTACGTGGCTAGTTAAAGAGTTCCATTGTCAGCTTTTAGGTGACAACTAGCTCTAGTAACTAACTTGATGTCATTACCCGTCGAGGATAAGTCTTTTCGAGATTACTAACTTTCATGTTTCGTCAATTCCTGGGTCAATTCTGAGTCTCGCTCGCTTGAGATACAACTTTTAGCGTTCATATTTTAATCACTTTTCTTTTCTCCCCCTCAAAAATAGCATATAAGATGTTGTTTTTGAGAAACATTTGATTAAAATATGCTTTTTGAGTCTTATGGGGAGAAATCACCAAGAACTTTTGATTTTGAGAACGATGAGTTTTCAAGTGCTCCCCCTCAACAAGTGAATACTCATTGAGGTGAAATACTTGTCTTTTGAGCAGAATTATGAAAATCAAAAAAGGTTTGATTAATTCTACTCAAAAGTAAGAAGCCTTCGCTCCTTATATAAGGATTGAGGCACTGATGCGTACCTCAGGGTCCTTTCTTTACAAGTACGGGTTGTACACTGTTATGTGTGCACAAGCCATCAAAACATGATTTTGACAAAGCATTTTGATTTCGAATACTCCCCCTCAAAACGAGCATGTGTTTTGACATTTTTTTTAAACTTTGTAGCGAATTGGGGAGTAAATGTTTTGAAAAAAAAATCTTAAGCAAAATTTTGAAAAGTTTTGAAAAAAAACCTTTTGAAAAATTTAGAATAAATTTTGCTCAAGATTAAGAAGTTTTAGATAAGCTATGCATGAAAACTTCTACTTGTTTTTAAGGATAAGTGCGCGTTTGGTTTTAAAGAATTGTTTTGCAAGACACTTTCCTTTCTTTGAAACCCGAGTCGTACACTGAAATGTGTGCACAAGTCGTTGTTTTAATACAAAATTAGTTTTCTTTAAACAAAATACTCCCCCTCAAATAATGAAGTTTATTCGAGAGATAGTCTTCTTGAGCAGATTATTGATTCGTATTTAAGAAATACTTTTTGAAAATTCGTGAGATGATTCTGCTCAAGGTTTTAGAAAACACAATCAAGTATCGTATAACAAAGAATGCTTGAAAAAATGTTGAATTCCAACGAGGATTGAAAAATCTTTGTTTCATTTTGATAAAACACTCGTCGAATCAATGGAAATTTAAAACTCTTTTACTTTTGAAAGTTGTTTGAGACCCGGAGTCTCTCTTTTGAGTTTTAAAATCTGAAGAAGAAGATTTCCATCTAAAGTTGAACCTCATGGGTTCTTTTTGAAGATTTGTTTTTGTGATGAATGGAAAACTTTCGGTATTTGGGATGCCCAAATCAGAGACATTCTTTTATTGAAGCCAAAGCATTGCAGATTTTGAAAATTTGAAAGGTTTTGAACAACATTGCTTTGGTCTCCACACTTGCTTTACTGGTGTAAAACGAGAGTGTAGAGTTCGGAAAAAAATTTGTTTCTCACCATTTTGAATCCATTTACCTGTTTAGCTTTTAAACACCTTTTGCCCTTTGACCTCAAAATATGTTCCATAAGAAACATTTTGTCGAATGTTGAAAGTTTGACTTTCAATGGGATGACATGTACTTGCACACAGAGAAAATGCATCAGGCACAAACAAGTATACAGATGAATCAAGAAACTCATTCTAAATCTTCCTAAATGCTCAGAATTCTCAAATAAACACATAAGATCACAGATTAATTCATTCTTTCACTCGAAATTTCCAATTATGATTATGGTTAGGGGTTATGATTTGAGTCTAAGCACACTTGTTAGCATCATAGTGCCTGAATATTAAACAAACAAACGTCCTAGTAATAGCAGCAAAGACATCGACATCTTCAACCCTAAATCACATTATTCTAAGCCTATGTTGTTCCTAATCGAGCAACTACACCAATCGAGCATTCTTTAGTGTTCTCTAAAGCTATATAAACTAGTTAATTAGACTAAACACACACAAAAAATGAAAGCCCTGATCGATAATTACATAAACCCTAGTTTCTGATTATGCCTTTTTGACCGTTGAAAACACTAGAAACATTTAGGGAACGATTAGACAACAACCATGAAGAAATTAGAAACACATAATCAGGAACATTTGAAGATAAAAAATCGTTAGTCTGAATCGTTGAGGTTAATCGATTATGTGTGATACTTTTGAGAATATTTAAAGAAACATTTATTAGAGCCCGTTTTATTTTCCATGCAAGATCCTTTTACCTAAGTTTAAGACATTTGTGAATCTTTACTCATTAAAGGTTAATTACTTTTCCATTTGAAGTCCAAACAAGGTTAACTTAGAATCATTGCAGAAAAAAATTTCTTTTCTCCCCCTCGAATTAGCATATACTTTGTGAAAACTTTTTGTACAATTTAATTCGAGAGATCATAGACGTTTTTGAAAATGAGTTTAAATCCAAATGATGAGTAAACATTTTATCCTTGATGAATAAAAATGAGGTGTGCAAACTTCATGATTTTGTGAAAAAATTTCTCCCCCTCAAAACATGTTCCATTTTGACAGAGTAAAGCAAAATTAGTTTTAATGAAGGAACATAGTTTTGAAGTTACGAAGTTTGCACACAGAGAAAGAAGATTTTTTTTTTTTTTTTTTTTTTTTTTTTTTTTTTTTTTTTTTTTTTTTAAGAACAATTTTGCAAATCATCTAGAGTCAAACACCACATACCAATATGGTGAACTAAATCAACAAACCTTGAAGGAGGTAATGCCTTGGTGAACAAGTCCGCCAACTGGTATTTAGTACCCACAAACTCTAATTCAATTATACCCTTCTCGACATGCTCTGAGATGAAATGGTAGCGAAGAGCACTTTGTTGGGCTTTGGAATGATGAATGGTGTTGCAAGAGATTGCAAAGGCACACTTTGAGTCGCAATACATTGAGATCTAGTCAAATACATAGCCGAAGTCCGTGAGCTAAGTTCTCATCCAATTGACATGAGCATAGAAAGCAGACATGGCTACATACTAAGCTTTTGTTGATGACAGTGATGTACAATCCTGCTTCATTGACTGTATCCCTTTGTAACTAAACAAGAATTGTTGCGAATCATTGTGTCTTCTGCGTGCAGCTTGTTTTCCAAATCCATTTAAATCAAATGTTGTGTCGAAGGATGATAATGGTAGGACGTATGCATATTAGACGGATCCAAATTGCGAGAAGGCAACTCAACTATATCAGAAACGGTTGGAGTTGGTGTAGATGGATTGAAGAAAGCATTTCCGTCATAATCTGCAGGTTGTGGTACTGATTGCTGTTGTGGATCTTCAGCTGATTGTCTGAAGTTGGAAGCAGTTTGTTGTAATCGGAGATGCAATTGGAGGACCTTCTTTCCCAACAGTTGTTGTTGTTTGTTGAGGTGAATCAGGTACTTGATGGTGATCAAGATGTGCAGCGGAAATTGGTGAGACCTCAGAAAGACGGTTTTCAATCGTATCATCAAACAATGGAGCAAACAAGGTTTCCACTTCTATACGGGAGAGAGACAATGGTTCAGCCGAAGAATCCGGAAAGTTAAGATGGTTGAATTCGGGTCCTAAGCTGTTTTGCTCAGAAGCCATTGCTGAAGTGCTTTAAAACAGTTGGTTGCGGGTCCTAAGCTGTAGTGCTCAGAAACCATGACATTAAGCTCGGGTCCGAAACTGATTTGTTCCGAAGCCATTGTTGATGAATCTGTAGAGAAAGAAAGAAGAGACAAGAAAACAGAGAACAAGGAGCCCCAAGTGTAACTGGGTTCAAGGTGTTAGAAGCATAAAGATGTAGTGTCAATTATCTTCTTGACACTCGAACACACAATTCCGATGGTTTTCATTCTTGTCTCAGAGGTAGATGTTGTGGAGATCACATTAGTTTTGGTGCAAATGTCTAAAATCTTTCCTGTAGGAATCCACCTAAGACCAATTGTTTTTAGAATTCTACCCGTGGGTACCCACCTAGTGTTAGATCTAGGAGAAGTTTTCCTTTTAGATGCAGTTGAATGAAATGTGGGAGCATCACTTCGTTGAGAAAACCTACGTCCTATATTGATCCATTTCTTAGGTTTCTGACTTATGACTTTTGGTTCAACGGGTTTGTTTGCCTTAGTTGATTGAGCCTTTTCAAGTGAATTTCCTTTTTGAAGATATTTTAAAGCACCAACAACATGATTATTTACGCAACTACTCTTAGAAGCTATCCAATTCCTATTAGTTTGTTGATTACTCTTAGGTTTTGGTGTGCTACTACAAGCAGTGTTCTGTACTACAGTGGAAGGCATCACATGAGGTTTTGAACCTAGAATTCCATCCTTTTGAAGTAGTGCCTTTTTCCTAGCCTTTTCTAGATCATAGTTCTTGTACATGTCATATTTGCCATAAAACTCTTTACTTTTAATGCTCGTTTTAGACACTGCTTTCGAACTGATCCTAGATGAGCCAGGTATAATCACATGTTGAGATTTAGCAGACACAGATGCATTTTCCTTAGGCCAAGAATGTGGAGTGACTGGTTTTGTCAAATTGTTTTTCTCAACAACTTGGGAGGCAAACCGAGATTTTGAAAATTTGGGTCGTTCAGATTTAAATGCAGTAGGTTGTCTAACCACTGATTGTTTTCTGATTGTTTGAGAAGGCGGTTTCCCCAAGATTGATGGTTTTGCAAACTTAGTATCCACACTCTGTCCAGTCAGTATTCTTAATTTGTTTTGCAATGCAGCATGTGCAAACACCTTTCTTGAATTTGACCTTTTAAAAGCTCATTTTCTTTAACTAATGTATCCACACGTTTTCTTTGTTCATTCAAAAATTGACCATTGTTGCCCGAATTTAGAGATTCGTTTTGCATTTGAAGTTCAAGTGAGATGCAATGTGCCTCTAGTTTTGAAAAATCTTTATGTCACTGGGCAATGGTCTTTTTGAGAAGAAGGTTTTCAGACTCAAGAGTTTGGTATGATGTTTCAGTAATTGGATTATCAGGTAAGGACTCAGACTCAGAATGTATTACTAGACATTGAACAACATCCTGGTCAACCTCTCCTTCATTGCTGAAGTTAGGTTGCTCAGATTGTTGTTTATCATATGCAGGCATAATATGATCAACAGTAGATTGTACCTCAACCATTTGTTCTTTGTCAAAGTTCGGTTCTTTGTCATAGATGGGTATGACATCTTCCTCATCCATCTGTCCTTTGTCAAAGATGGGCTCTGAGTCATAGAAGGGTCTGATCTCTGCACAATCTGCATCTGTATCATTCCCCAATCTGCTGTTGTCATCCTGCACTTCTGATTCTGTCCCATTGTTATCCATGAAAACCAAATTAGCTTCCAACACATCAACTTTATGAACTTGCTCTTCTTGAATCTGCAACTTCCTTTTATTAACCCTTTTGTCATGCTTAAGTCTGTGAAGTACTCTTTCAATAATTGACTTTTCAATGGCATCCAGGTGTTGGAGCAATATATCTTTGAAGGTTTGAGCCTCAATTCGAGTGTATTCTAAAAAACACTCGCTTACTACTTCACAGTCATAACAGATGAAATGTTGAAACTGTTTCTTGAGCACTCTGAAGGCGGCATTGGATTCACACTCGTGAAATTCTTCAGTTGCAAGTTGCTTTTCAAGTTGATTCACGTTGTCGAACATAGAAGTAGTGAAAGTATCAACTTTTTCTCCAAACAGGCCTGGAAATTCCCATTTGAATCCAATCTCGGAACGAGTTTCTGTTAAGTCTTTGTTATAAGAGAGGAGTTTAAGGTGTGACTGAAGTAATCTAAAAGAAGTCATGCATTTCTCAAATGGATCTTTAGGATCATCAGAAGCATTTGTGTCGTATACTGGGTCTGTTTCATCCATGTGAAGTACCTGCATGCTTGCCATTAACATCACATCTGCTATATCGGCTTCCAAGTCTGCTGTATTGGATTCCAAATCTGCATATTCATCATCAGATGGAATATCTCCCATGAAACTTTGCAAAACTGCATTGGGATTACCCCCTTCAACTTCCATTTGACTAAGTGTGGCATTGTATTCAACATTATCGTCAAAGACTGGAGTTGAATCATAATCTTGAGCTTCCACTTCTACAATATTTTCCGTATATGCCAAGAATGCCATGCTCGGTTCGATAAGATCATCTTCATCATCAGTATCTTTCATTGTGTTTAAGCATTCAGAAGTTGAAGTCATAGCACCATTGCCTTTCTTAGAAGATACTTGACTAAGCTTCACTAGATTTTGCAGAAGAGATTGCACATTGTTATGTAGTGTAGCAGCATGGTACTGAGGAATGAAGAAAGGCTCAGGTGCATTCGGAGGATTGAAGAAGAGACCATTTGGAGTGTAAATTAAGGATCCATGGTCAACAGCTGGAGATGGTGGAGCAGGGAGAATGGTCTTCAGAGGACTCATGCTTAAACAGGATTCAAGAATTTGCTTCATTCTGATGTGATGAAGTTCTTCTGTACGATGCAAGGCTTCAAGATATTTCCACATATCATAAGCACTGGCTTAAAAGTCCATATTCATGTAAACTGAATTGGGAAGGGCTGATGTCATGAACCATGCAGCCTGATGGTCAGCATAGCACTGAGCGAGTTCAGTAGCATTCAAATCTGTAGTAGTTTGTAACCTCATAATCCCTGTAGAATCAGCAAGAATTATCATTTGGTATGGACCATTTTGAATGGAATTAAGCATGAGATCTGCAGCAGGACGATTATTGAGCCATTGTAAAAATCTCCGTTTCCAAACAGTATACGTTCCTGGTAGCAACATTGGAGGCCTTGATTCATTGCCAAAGAGCAGAACTTGACGAATCAGGGAGCTGTGATTTTGTTGTTGCTGATACGGTTGCTGATGAGAATATTGGTGAGGAAAGTAGCTGGAAGAAGATGATTGAGACATTGTAGATGACATTTCTCTCCCCCTTGATTGTTGCGACGTAATCGAAATAATCAAACAAAAATGTCACACGTAAGGTCGAAATAGTGAATTCAGATTTTCCCTCCAAAAATTATTTGAAAAAATTTTCTGTTCCAAAATTTGAAAATCACTATGAAATGCAATATTAAGGTTGCAAGAAAAATTTGAGTTTCAAAAATTTTGCCGCCAAATTTCACCGAAAAAATTTGAATTTAGGCCTAAAAATTTGAATTTTGGGCCAAAATTTTCAACGTTATACCAAAATTGAAATTTCGCGTAAAAATTGAACGTTTAGTCTCTGGTAAAAATTAAATTTTACTCAAAATTTCCCGCCAAAAAACTTTTTTTTTTTTTTTTTTTTAATTATTATTATTATTATTATTTTTTGAAAATAAGAAAAGATAGATAAGAAGGAGAAACTTTGAAAAAATGAGATGATGTGATTATGTAAAATTTGGATCTTTTAAGGATAAATAAAGGTATAAATTTTAATTTGATTTGAAAACTTGAAAAGAATTTGTGTTCTAACTCGGTATGATATTAGGTTCTAACTCGATAAGTGTGGATTCAAACTCGATAAGTTCTATTAGGTGTCTAACTCGATATGTGCTATTCAGTTACCAAACTCGATAAGTACTCTTAAGTACCCAAACTCGATAAATCTGGTAGTACCTAACTCGATAGAGAGACTTGAGTTGGGCAGAGTTTCCCTTAGGTTAAAGTCACAATAAGCCTAACTTGATAAATGATTAGGAGAAGAAAGGCTAACTCGCCAAAATATCTCAAACTCGATAAATCTGAAGCCTAACTCGATAGAACCTAACTCGTAGAACTTGAGCCTAACTCGATAGAACTGAAAAAGAAACCTAACTCGATAGAGCTTTTAAAGCCTAACTCGATAGAACTTAAAAAGAAACCTAACTCGATAGAACTTTTAAAGCCTAACTCGATAGAACTTAAAAAGAAACCTAACTCGATAGAACTTTTAAAGCCTAACTCGATAGAACATATAAAATCCTAACTCGCTAAGAAAATTCACCCCAAACTCGATAGTCAGGCGATGAACAGTACCAGTATAGCTAAAAATCACTTTTAAAACCAAAATTTTCTACCAAATCAAACTTAAATCAACCTATATTATCCCTTGGCGAATGATACCACTTGTTAGGTCATGGTTTTAATAACATAATCACTAATAGATCTAGAGAGAGAAAGTAGGTAGAGAGAGAGAGAGTGGAAGGAACCCTTGGAATGAGAATAAGAGAAATGAAATTTCTAGGAGAACCAACCCCCTCTAAGGAGGGGTTACAAGACTATATATAGGGGAAGGAATAGGGCAACACTCCCTTCCTCCCTATCTAGTGAATGAAATGGGCTTAAGGCCCATGGGCTTGCTTCATAAGCCTTAAGATTAAATAAACATACAAGCCTTAGCAACCTATTACAAGTAAATGACCGAGACTTGATAAATAGTAAAACTTTGATCCCAACATGTTTCAAAAGCTTTAAATTTATAATACTAATTTCACCAATTTCCTTAATATATAAAACACTTGGATAAAGTATAACCCCCGTTTATAGTAAAGGTTTTAGGTAAGACCAGGTCATCCCAAGAGATTGTAGAAAAGCCAAGTTAGCAATTGTGTCAAAGTAAAGTCCCTAGATTGTCACTTATCCAAAGACTAGTAATTTAGATTGTTTGTTTATATGATTAAAGTTATGTTTATTTAGGCTAAGAAACATGGAAGTAAATATGTAAATGATGAGCAAGCAATCATGAACAAGATATATAAGCAAGAGATGACTGGTGATCATTCCTACAAATAACTATCCAACATATTAAGAATCCCTTTCGACCTATAATTCTCAATATATCAAATGCATTAAGGATGGTTCATAACAGAAGTATACATAAGCCAATTTCCTCATCAAGTTCATTAGACATGAGATAAGGTATTAAACAAGATCATGGATGGGTTGATAAACATTTTGTTCACCAATTTCTACAAGTTAAACACCAAGTTGCCATAGACAAACACCTTGAAATAATACCAAAGTGATAGACCCTTTCGACCTACTTCTACCACAGAGATACATCAAACATTCACATAATCTCATCAATTAAACTTAAGCATAGTATCAAATAGCAAGCGTACATTACAATGAAAACAACCATATGACTACATCACCCAAATAAACATAAGAACGACTACTCCATTATCTTGGTAACAAAACACATATCATTCAAAATAGATTTCAAAAATATAATTCGTAGAAATAGAGAATTGTACCAAAGTGATTACAACGAAAGAACAAATGGTTTCACAGAGATAACTCTCTTGACTCGTTCTCCTACCCTCTGTCACCGTAATAGGATTACAATTCGACCTTGATATGGTGAACTTGGTATCAGTTCACCAATATCACCTTATATACTTTCCCCTACTTACTAGATGTTACCCCCCCCCCCCCTTTTGTTGCTGCTTTAGTTCTGACTCGTAGGTCACTTTATATAGGCTTCCTTAACCTAGTTTAACTCCAGAGTTCAGTAATTGAGGATAAATGATCGGCCTCACAATGAATAACTCTGTATTTGTAACGGACAAGATACGTACGCCCCACTTCGTAGAAAGTACGCCGTACTTCGCGTAGATTCAATCTCATTTACCCGCCAAGCAAGTACGCCACACATAGTCCTAAGACCAGCGTACTTGGGTCTTTTATATTTATATTTTCATTCCAAGTCCTTCCTTTATTTGTAATTGTTACTTTATCGTCCTTTTAGTGATATTTCTCACTTCCTTCTCTCGTTCAATCCTGCAACCAGATTAGTGCCAATTCTATACAAATAATATGATATTCAATAGATATATAATATATAATTGATGGGATAAATATTTATAATAAGAGCGTTATCAACTCCCCCATACTTAACTATTGCTTGCCCTCAAGCAATCCTTAAAAATATTTTTATTTTTATCTTATCAAGAAATCATAAGCCAAGATAACGCGACTAAGCATCTCTCGAAAGTGGAAAGTATAATTCACTCACACTCATATATCGGGTATAAAGGAATCACACTCAGTTGCTCAGACATGTTAAATAAATTACCATAGGCTTGTACAAAAAACTAAACTTCACCGACATGGCGTAAGCACCAAGTAGATTTTATCAAAAAGAGGACTTTTATTCAGTTTATAACGTTTGGCTAAAGGTAATGATATGGGTATGGATTAGACATGGGATTATATGGTAAAATTGTTTTAAAAAGAAAAATAATAATAAGTTGAAAGTCCATTTTCTGTAATAACGGTCTTCATTTGACACACGTTTTGCCAACACTTTATTCACCTTGTAGACGTACTTTTCTTTTCTTTACTTTTCTTTTGTTTTCTTGGGAATTATTTGGTTTTCCCCCATACTTACGATAAACAAACCACTTCAATCAAAATCAGAAGTTTGCAACCTTCATATTTCATCCAAAATAGCATAATCTGTAATTTATTCTTTTTTTTTCTTTGGACTTCCAACAAGGTTCAAGGTTTAAAAGGCTAAGGATGTATATATTTTATTTTTATAGTGGATGTAAGAAACGAATAGATTGGCTCATAATGTTGTTCTAATGGTATCTAGCACTAAAGATAAGTGCTAAAAAAGGTTTTTTTTTATTGGAAATTAGATAATCGGTGTGATTACTAATATATAGTTTTATTGGATGGCTATTTGGTGAAAATCCTAAGTTTTTACCTCTTTATCATTTAAAATCACATTGATGAGTGCTTAAACACTCATCATTTTTGGTCAATCTGAGCTGCAAAAACATTTAAAAACACTCAGAAATGCATCAAAATACTAAAAATATTCCAAAATTGTGTTTTATATGTTTCAGATGCAAAATGAGTAAAAACAGATGAAAAACGTATAAAGTTTGCATAATTGGCAGTTTCAGTCCCCCAAGTTTCACAAATTGGAAAAACTAGTCCCTGAAGGTTTAAAATGAATGAAAAGTCAACATTAGTCCTTGGGAAATCAAACTTGTTCATTATTAGTCCCTGGATGAAAGTTTTCTACAAATGGCAACTTTTACCCCCAAGTTTGGAAAATGTCAAAATTAGCCCCCAAGTTTTTTAAAATTGAAAAGTTATCAAAAATAAACTTTGTACTATTCATATATGGCATAAATGGTCCTTTTGATAACTTATGGGAAAGTACAAGTCCAGCCCCTCAAATATCCAAAGTTACAAAAATGGTCCTTGGGCTTATTTACACTACTAACCAAACCGGACCCTTAGTTATATATACAACCCACAAATAAAACCCACCCAATAAACCTAATCCACTAATCCCCTAAGCCCATCACCCTTTGGCCCAATCCATACCCCGTGATACCACCCCGGTCAACATCTCAGTCAAACCCACCCTTATTCCCTCCAATACCACTCCCACTTCACTGCAACACCAAAACCACTCCCACCTCTCTGGTTTTCACCCCAACTTGTCCACCACTCTCACCCATCACCTCCACCACCCCTACCCTACCCTACAACCCTACCCTTTATCCCTTATCACACTCCAACAAGCTCCAATTGGGTATATATTATTTTGGCGCCAAAGACAAAATCAAAGGCTGAGATTAATTCAGATGATCCAATGGCCAATTTTCTTTGTGGGATTTGCTCAGAGACTCAAGTGGAACCTTATAAATCAAGAGAGAAGGAGCAGAGACAAATTATTAGTGTAGGTAGTATAGTTTAATGTAGAGTAGCGTAAATATGTATTCTTAGTGTAATTTTCAAGTTTTCAAGTATTGAACTAAGTCAATTTAGTGTACTGTAATCTTTTTCATCAATCAATTTCAAAGTTTCAGTGTGATTCTAAGTTACGCATTTTATTTTTCACTCAAAATCTCAAAAAGCTTAATTAATATTTATAGTTGTTGTATTGGATTCATTAAGCCACATAAGCTCCCTATAAAGCTTATCAAAGCTTTTAGAAACCAAAAGAATCAGTTTAGTAGTAAAATTCAAAAATACAAAAAAAAAATCAAGAAAATCAATAGAAAATAAAAAATTACTCAAGAAGATGGAAGCAGCTTGGAGTATGGTGAATTATGGATTGCTCTTGGTTTTAGAGCTCATTGGGAAGCTATAGGGTGTGACATTGGCTCTTGGTTCTCAATTCTCAGCTTGAAACCATTTGTAAGCATTTCATTTAATTTTTAGCTTTTACTATTCTTTAGCTTACTATCTGCTTATCTTGTTGTGTTTATGCTTAATTAGTGTTTTTTAGTATAATTGTTGCTTGATACATAGTCTTTGTTCATTAGTATCTTTTGTGTTCAAATCTCTTGTTTTAACTGCCATAAATGCATATTTATGATTCTTGGGCATTTGTTGTTATCCTTGGTGTTTGCATGCTTAAAATAGGTTCTTGTATGATAACAAGTCTTTCTGAATTAATCTTGTAGCCTATAGCAGTTGAATGCTTTGAAAATCATGTTATCATTAGTTTAAGGGACTGTTTGGATTTACTGTTTCAACTGTGGTGGAGGTTGTTTGTGCTATTGTTCTTGTTTAAAGTATGTCACAATAGGATCCATTATCTCATTAAAGTCATAAAATGCAGGTCTTATTTGTGAGAAAGTCAAAATAGCTTTTAATCTCCTCCTATTAGTCATCTGTTGGAATTCACTTGTTCATTTCCATCACAGTAGGTCATAAGTTGTTTATTTAGCTTAATTTCAAATCTCATTAGCTTAATATTACATAATCAGTAAGTAGATTTAATCCAAAGTTCATATTAGTCAACTTTTTAGTTTAACTTAAAAAGTCAAATTTGTAGTAACTAGTTTTTGATTTAATTAGTTAATTTTCTCTAGGCCTTAATACTTAGTTTCAGTACTTGTGCTTTTTAGATATTAGTATTTTGTTGCTGATCTTCATTAAGGTATTTTTATTAATTTTTATTAGCTTAGTTTACTAGCTTATTTAGTGCTTAACTTTTAGCTCTTTTTCTAAAATGTGCCCTGTACCAGTTTCATAAGCCCATTTTCCCAAGCTTGCACAATAGTCAATTGTTGAGCTTTGTGTGTGTGACTTAGCTTTTTAGAAAGTCCTTATTGCTGGCTTCATTTGCATGAGCTTGCTTTTCTATTTTGAGCTTGTTTCAATAGCTTATCATGGCTCTCAATATGAACTCATCAAACTCTCAACACTGAGTCATCAGTGTTGAGAGGCAAGTTCATAAGCTCATTGTGGCTTATCTAGTGGGTCCCACTGAGACTCCTTTGGTTCTTTGAGAAGCCCATCTGTCAAATTTCAAAGTCCAGGGCTTATTTCTTAGTTTGTAGCTTATTTGGTAGGGCTGCTAACCCCTTTTAGTTTGTCCAAATCCACCCTTCATACTGATACATCAGCATAAATCATCCTCCTTCCTCCCACACAAGTCTGCTTATTGGCCTATACCACCCAGGGCTTATTAGTGGGCCCTATTGCATGGTTCTTGGCTTTTTGAGAAGCACTCCAGGGTGGCTTATCGGATCAAAAGCCCTTTTTGACCCCTGAGCTTGTTTGTGGGCCCCACAGAGGTCTCTATTTGGCCTATTTTGGCCTAATTGGCCTGACAAGTGAGCCTAGTGCTTATTTGTGAATTGTGGCTTATTGAGTGAGCTTATTTGGTTCCATGGTACTTATATCTGATTTTTATCATTAGTAGTTGTGTTAAGTTTGATCTGTGGCTCAGTAGTTAGCTTATTCAAGTTCATTAAGTCCTAATAAGCTTTGAACTTCAAATTGTTAAGCACTTTGAATTCCATTCTGCTTATTTTTCAGTTCCATTCAAAGTGTCTTCACAAAAGTTGCTTATTTTGAATATTTAATTAGTCTTGTAAAAGAAAATTTTCAGAAAAGTCAAAAATAATTTAAGTGATAGTTTCTATTTAAGCTCTTTAGCTTATTTTCAGCTTATTCAATAAGCTAACTTCATTTTTATATTTTTCCTAGATTCTAGTAGTTATAAAATAATTTTAGAAAAAGTTTCATATTTTTCACTGTTCATTTGCTATTTTTCTTAATTTTAATTAGTTTAAATTAATTAATAATTAGTTTTTAATTAAATATAATTATTTAAAAAGTCTTAAAAATATGTTTTCTGTCTTAAAATTAGTTTTATATTATTTTAGATTTTTCCAAGTTTAAATTTTATTTTTCTAAGTAAAATCCTAATTAGTTGTAATTTAGTATAATTTAAATAATTAAAAATAATTAGGAAAATAGTAATTAATTAATAATAATTAATTAAATAGTGTAAAAATTATTTTTCTTTTTCTAAAATTTTTCTTTTATCATTAGGATTGTAAAAATGTAATTTTCATATCCATAGGTATTTTATTTCTCTAAAACTCACGTTTTATTTCGTACGTTTGCGTAACTTTAAATCAAACGTACGCGTTTTTAGGTTTTAAACGTTTCTAGGTAATTTGCTTTTGCGTAATCATTCACATAGCTTATCTAAGCTATTTTCTTTTACATTTCTTTAGTTTAAATCAATATCTCACTTATACCCTTTCCCATTCAAATTCACCCGATCACAAACCCGTTTTTATACCATCTACACCTCGTCGGGACATAACGACCCAGGGATACACTGTACTTCCGCGGAGCATTGACTCTAGGCAGTTTGACCTTGTTGACCATCCTTTGGTCAATTTAGGTTGACCGTTTTGAGCCAATCAAAATTTTGGCGTCGCTGCCGGTGAGGTCGTGCGCGTATTCTAAACGGTTTTGCAGATTAGTGAATATTGATATACACTCATTGTATATTTACCATGCTTTGTTCATATTTTCTTATTATAAAAACAAAAATGTTCCCGAAAACATTTTAAAATCAGTTTTCAATGAACACAAAAACACCAAAAGATTTTCTTTCTAATTTGTATAAAATGTTTATCAAAATCACAAAAATATCCATCTTTACCCTCCTACCTTTTTGATTCTAAATTTCTTACCCTCCAAAACCATTTGATTCTTTCTATGTCTTATCCACACCTTCTTGATTGTCAATGGTGTGGTGGTCCTCATAATGGTGGTAATTGTCCCAGTTGTAGCATGGTAGAGTCAGGAAACGGGTCTGTCTATAACCAGAATCCCTATTCCTACCATGACACAACTGATTCATTCCATCAGCTTCCACACCATGAGACTCAGCAGTTTTACTGTTATGAGTACTGTGGTGGTTCACACTACAGTTCTGATTGTCAATCAGGAAACACGCTTGTCTATGAGCAGTTTCCTGATAATAATTATGACTCCAACACCTATGACTCACAGCCACATCAGTTCAACTGTTGTGAGTACTGTGGAGGTCCACACTTTAGCTTTGATTGTCAAACAAGGAATCCATTTCCTTGTAACAATTTTGACTCTTCGTATCAAGACCAACCTCCACACTATCAAATGATCCAAGCAACTCCTCAAATCCAGCAAGACTTTTTAGAGATTCTTGAGAAATTTAAAGAACTTAAGGAGGAGTTAGCTAATATTTCACTCCGCCATACTCCATGTTCCTCTTGTGCGTATTGTGGGGGTCCTCATGATGATTTTCAATGTCAACCTTCCAGTTTTGACACATCCACACCCCCACAATTTCCACTCATTCCAAATTCTCGTGGGAAAACTATGGCAGAATTACTTGCTGAAGAACAAGAATCTGGAAAAAGCATGGAAGAATTATTGGCTGAGCAACGAGCAGCTAAAATACGTGCCAATATTCGCAATACTGCTCTATTTGATGACTATGATGACAGTGATGATGATGAAGATAACATTGTTATTATTCACGAAGATTCATCAAGATCATCAATTGATATCCCAGCAGTTGATATTCCATCTCAAACAACTGCTATCACACCCGAAGTTCACACTCACTCTCTAAACATGGGGGATGAGCATCTTAGCACTGTTCCTGATAAGGAATCGGACGAATTAATAAAGTCTAGTGTTGAGAACCTTGTCCCAATCCCAAGAGAGTCACAGGAAACTTCTGATCATATGTGTGATTTACCTTCCCCTCTTGAGTGTACAAAAGATCAATTTGAGATTTTCTCCGATTGTAGCGAAGATTGTGCATCTTATGGAGACATCGAGTGTGTTGAGGCATCAATTCCACATTCTGATGCTGATCATCTTCTTGAGGAGTTCACCAATATCAATTCACTTCCAACAGGAAGTGATGATGGTCTCCTTAACTCTGAAGCCGAAATTGAAAGTCTCTTAAATCATGATCTGTCACTCAGTTCTTATCCCAACAGTCCAATAGAGAATGTTAATCACTTTGTTCCTGAAGCATTCAAAACTACTCTCACCAATCCTTTGTTTGAATTCGAATCTGAATTCACTTTGATTTATGATAATCCAATCTTTGGTATTCAGAATGAGGATTGTGATGAGTCCACACCGGAACATAATTCACACCACGTGAATGATTCTCTTCATGAGGAGTTCTCCGGTGAACTCACTCATCATATCATGACTCCTCCGGAGTATGATAGCCCGGGGGGAGATGCACTCAATCATGAGAATTTACAAATTCCTACCCTCCCGCCCGGGATGTTTTCAAACCCAATGAGCTTAACCCTTGAAATCCAAATTCAGGCAACGGAGCCTGATCTCGAGGAAGAAAATCTTATCATGATTTTCCTCATGGTTTTCTTCCTTTTCTTCAACTACAGGGTGACTTCTCCTGTTCTTCATTCCTTCGGGAATGAAGACATTATCTTTGACCCCAGCATCACCGCTTATAGTTTTTACTATTTAAAGCCGGGTACTTATCTCATCGGTGTGGAACTTTCACGTGCTTCAAATGTTTGTCCAAACATCTTGAATGAAAGTCCGATGGAGATTGTTTCTTCCACATCATGCTTCCCCAAGAACCAATGAATTCGGGGTCGAGTCAAGCTAGCGACTCGGTAAACAAAAATAGTAGCATGCTTATAGGGTTTTCACCCTAAGTGTGGGGGAGTTACCCCTGCTGTGGTTACCAATAAAGGGAAAAAAAATAGTGTTTCCACATTTAGCTTGTAATGTTGCCCTTTTACGTTCAAAGAGTCGGCATAATAGCCGGGACTTTGAATATTGAGGACAATATTCAATTCTAAGTGTGTGGGGGGGGGGGGGGGGGGGAATTCTAGCAAATTGTATCACATTTTACCATCTAGTACACCCGTTTTTGGCAAAAATTTTAAATTTTTTTCACTTGAGTTTCAAAAATTTTGTGGTTATTAGTCCGCCATGTCTAACCGACAAAAAGGATTGGCTAATCAAGGAGCAAACGGCTCTTGGTAAAGATATATCAAATCCGTTTATGGCTTACAATTTGCCCAAAATTGTATGGTATCTCAACTCGCCATATCCTAAAAAGTAAAAGAGTTGGCTAGCCCGCAAGATTATGGCTTGTGGTAAAGGCAGTGAAAAAACCATAATTGGTAATCAACTCACCAAGATGTTGACGATGTCCATCAAGAGTTGGCTAGTCCAGAAGCAAACGGCTTTTGGTAAAGACAAATCAAATCCGTTGACAGCTGGTGGTTTGCTCAAAATCACATGGTTATCAGGTGGACCATAGTTCTTACTTGAACTGAAACATTTGGCTACTCCAGAAGTAATGGCTTTTGGTAAAGAGATTCAAATCCATTATGTTTTCTCAAAAGATTGCTAGGGACTAGCAATAGTTTAGGGTGGGGGAATTGATGAGTGCTTAAACACTCATCATTTTTGGTCAATCTGAGCTGCAAAAACATTTAAAAACACTCAGAAATGCATCAAAATACTAAAAATATTCCAAAATTGTGTTTTATATGTTTCAGATGCAAAATGAGTAAAAACAGATGAAAAACGTACAAAGTTTGCATAATTGGCAGTTTCAGTCCCCCAGGTTTCACAAATTGGAAAAACTAGTCCCTGAAGGTTTAAAATGAATGAAAAGTCAAAATTAGTCCTTGGGAAATCAAACTTGTTCATTATTAGTCCCTGGATGAAAGTTTTCTACAAATGGCAACTTTTACCCCCGAAGTTTGGAAAATGTCAAAATTAGTCCCCAAGTTTTTTAAAATTGAAAAGTTATCAAAAATAAACTTTGTACTATTCATATATGGCATAAATGGTCCTTTTGATAACTTATGGGAAAGTACAAGTCCAGCCCCTCAAATATCCAAAGTTACAAAAATGGTCCTTGGGCTTATTTACACCACTAACCAAACCGGACCCTTAGTTATATATACAACCCACAAATAAAACCCACCCAATAAACCTAATCCACTAATCCCCTAAGCCCATCACCCTTTGGCCCAATCCATACCCCGTGATACCACCCCGGTCAACATCTCAGTCAAACCCACCCTTATTCCCTCCAATACCACTCCCACTTCACTGCAACACCAAAACCACTCCCACCTCTCTGGTTTTCACCCCAACTTGCCCACCACTCTTACCCATCACCTCCACCACCCCTACCCTACCCTACAACCCTACCCTTTATCCCTTATCACACTCCAACAGGCCCCAATTGGGTATATATTATTTTGGCGCCAAAGACAAAATCAAAGGCTGAGATTAATTCAGGTGATCCAATGGCCAATTTTCTTTGTGGGATTTGCTCAGAGACTCAAGTGGAACCTTATAAATCAAGAGAGAAGGAGCAGAGACAAATTATTAGTGTAGGTAGTATAGTTTAATGTAGAGTAGCGTAAATCTGTATTCTTAGTGTAATTTTCAAGTTTTCAAGTATTGAACTAAGTCAATTTAGTGTACTGTAATCTTTTTCATCAATCAATTTCAAAGTTTCAGTGCGATTCTCAGTTATGCATTTTATTTTTCACTCAAAATCTCAAAAAGCTTAATTAATATTTATAGTTGTTGTATTGGATTCATTAAGCCACATAAGCTCCCTATAAAGCTTATCATAGATTTTAGAAACCAAAAGAATCAGTTTAGTAGTAAAATTCAAAAATACAAAAAAAAAATCAAGGAAATCAATAAAAAATAAAAAATTACTCAAGAAGATGGAAGCAGCTTGGAGTATGGTGAATTATGGATTGCTCTTGGTTTTAGAGCTCATTGGGATGCTATAGGGTGTGACATTGGCTCATG
>CM060682.1:94630382-94650382 GCA_030686995.1 Artemisia argyi
TGAAAAAAGTAAGGGTAAAATGATAATAAAGTACACACAATGGCACGATTTAAAAAGGTTAGTGCTACAATAAAAAAAGGACGCTACATATAATGACAAAAAGTGACAAGTATGATGCCTTTTTTGCCAATTTCCCTTAAATATATTAATTTGTGTTATACAATACTTAATGAAAATTATATGAATGAAAGTACATTTAAAAACTTAATCTATTCATATATCTTGCATCAAGTATTATATAACATGAACAAAAATATTTATAGTCAAAGTTGAAGATAAAAGACTTAAAAAAGTCATAGGGGACACTTAATGTGAGACGGAGGGAGTACTATACTTATTTTTTTGTAAGTCTTAAAATTTTGTAAGAAAGAGAGAGTCATCTCTCTATTATATGTAGTATAGATAACAGTCGAGTACCTACGTTAGATGACGATATATTGTTTTTTAGAAAATCAGGTAGCATGTGTGTGTGTGAGCGTTTCTTTTTGCATCTTTTTGTTTGGCTGTGATAAAAAATTTCATATTTAACAAATAAGCGACAATCACGGCTTGGTGCAAATTTTAGTTTTACAAAATGCAATGACAAATGACAATATGAAAGGGAATTGATTTGCATATTTTGAAAATTGATTGGGACACTCCTTCTGTGCATTAAATACTTGTACAGTATTAAACATTCTGCTTCAACTGCTTGTATCTTGAGTGTGCAAATAAATATTTTGAGTGTGCAAATCATTAGCCAATATGAAACTAATACTTTGAGATTTCTTAAAAGTACTCATTTTATGTAGAAACAACTTCACGTATGTCAATTACTTGTTACACTATTTTTTTGGCAAGCTTCAGACCTAAGGTGATATATTTAGAAAAGTGAACTAATTATAAGCCTTGGAGAGAATATCAATTGATAACCTTGTTAACACATAAACATAAAATTGATAACATGCTTTATTTTAAATTTTTTGATAATATTGCTAAAAACTTACTGTAATAATCATGTGAAATATTTGTGTGTTGTTGATTTATATACTCTATTTTATTTAAGTCAATAGACTTTGGGAAGCCAATTCAAGTCATTGTCCATGACAAGTTTTTTTTTTAATCAATAGCATTGGGAACATAATAATGTGTAGTATTCAGCATGTACACTTTTCACATGTATTATTGCTCTTTTTTAATGTACTATTTTCTTACACAACAGTACAATTGTAAATGTTTAAAAAATATCAACATTTTTGATTTTTTTAGAAACTCGAATATTTCAAAGTTTCAAATAAAATAAACTTTTAGAACATTCAAATTTCGTTGAAAGTTTTACAAGTTTCAAGGGTTTAAATAATTTTGTCAACATAATTTTTAAATAAATTTCAAATATTTCCCATATCTTGAATTAATATACGAAATATAATCAAATTTACAACAAAATTTACATAATACATAATCTACCAAGAACAAACACAACAAATTTAGTCACAAGTGACACTCGTGAGTTACCAAACAATTAAATCTAAATTCACAAACAAATATGCACGTCAAATACACAAGTAAATAAATCTTTATAAAAAAAATACACACAAATAAATCTACGTGAATTTTTCTTTTTCTATATAATTTTGAGTTTTAAACATGTCATTTTTATAGTCTCGCTTTGCATTCATTATACATTGTTTCATATGAAAGCTTATTTAAGTTAAGTTGGTACATAAAAAGATTGAGTTATTGGTAGCCTCACAAAATGCTTGGTGACTGCCTGTCTAGGTAGCAGGTCAAAACTCCATTTTTCAAATTAAAGTCATAATGTAATCTCACAACCTGACAACATGCTTTTTGGTCAATCACAAATCCCAATAATATAATTAATAAATGAGAAATATACCTTTTAGATAAAGAACCAAATGACCCATAAAAACTAAAGCACCTGTCTAGTGAACTAAATCTACAACACAGGAACCCAAAATCTACAAAACTCATTCTTTAATGTCTTTAATGTTGTATTTATAGCTTACCAATTATGAAGAGATCTAGTATAAAATCATTATTTTCATTTTGATGGCTTTTGAAACAGAATGAACTAAATTGTTAAAAGAAAACCTAGAATTAAGAAACAGAATAACCAATGGTTTTACATAAACTCATTTCTATAGTAACAAACCAATAAACAACTACGTTCGTAAACTCATTTATATTCCGGCAAGGCAGCGACAACAACAAAAGTTTCGGCGAGCAGCGGCGGTGACGGAAGATTCCGGCAAAGATGCGGCGTCTATATGAAAAACAGAAAAGTCCAAAAAAACACTAACAAAAAACTCAGATCTATAAATACAATATAAAGATCTAAAAAACAAACCTAACAACGATACAGTGGGGCGATAACTTTATGGCGAGGCAGCGGCAACAACTTTCCAGCGAGACGACGGCGGAGACGGTGGTGTCCTGTGGCGGCAGCGGCGGATCTAACAAAAAAAAATACCAAAATGTAATAATTTTTCAGATCTACAAATAAAATCCACATATCTATAAAAGAAAACCTTGAATACTTTTTTTAATATATATAGATCTATTATAAAACTCTAAAAATACCTTAAACTTGAAAAACCCTATAGTGGTAGTGGTTCGATGGAGGGGCTTTATGTAGAGGTGTGGTATTCGGTGGTGGAGTGGTCCGGCAATGAAGTGGTGTGGCAGTGGAGTGGTGTTGTGGTGGGGTGAGATGTGTGGAAAAGAAGAGAGTAGTTTATTAGTTGTGTGTGTTTCTTGTGTGAGAGAGATTGAGAGAGATGAGAAAAGGTAGGTTGTGTGTGTGTTTATTTTTGTGCTAGTAAAAAACTTTTATATCCCGTAGGTTCGGAACATGGTTCGGATGTTGAATCTTAAAATTTAGGGTCGGAGTTAGGTTGGGAATATTCATGCTTTATAAAGGGGTAATATACATATATATACATATATATATATATATATATATATATATATATATATATATATACACATTATTTATAACAGGAGGCATTTGAATGAATATGCCACCTCATTGCCCAATCAATGCCCAGTAATTCATTGTCAGCCATGTCATCACATTCTGACCATGTAAGCAATTTTTATAATTTATTTTTTATTTTTATAGTTAATTTCGGAAATCCTTAATTTTGGAAATCTCAGCAAAGATTAAAGGTTATAATTTATTTTTTATTTTTATAGTTAATTTCGGAAATCATTAATTTTGGAAATCTCAGCAAAGATTAAAGGTATTAAAAAACAGCCACATAGTTTCGAACTTGAGACGTTTTGTAAATTAGGCAACATGCTAACCACTAGAGCAACACTATTTTTTAATAAGATTATGCAAAGCCAAATCTATAAACTCAAAAAAAATGTCAGTTATAAAACTTATTATTTAGAACCCGGCCCAACTCATTCCATATCATTCTACGTACCCTATCCATTCTGCAACCCTAAATCACAACACACAAATCTAAACCCTCCTCCAGTCAGGTTGTTATTCACGATATCTGGAAGTGATTAGGTTTAGAGCTTTGTATTTTGATAGTTTGGATTTACACACTACCGAAAATATGGACATGCAGTTGAGGTTAGTTATCTTATTTTGACATGTCAAAATTTCGTATTATATACATCATAGTCTTTGAAGTTTTTGATACGATCAACAAATGTAAAGGTAATATTACTCTCACTATTCCTTATTCTGTTTTTTAGAGGAAACATTGTCTGTGATAATTTCATGAGGTGCCATAAGCTATTTAAACTATTATGATCAGTCATTGTTAGCTAATAAATTGTTATATAGTATTATATGGTCTCATGTGCATATGGTCATACATGATGTTATTAACTGTAAGAATAAAATTAATTAACAATTTTGCATTAACTAAATATTGATGTGGGCATATTATAATAATGTTATATATGGTGGACATTTGATTACATGGTATAACAAATCTGTTGTTTCTTTTCTCCTGAATGGCTACAGGGAAGATATGATTTCATCTAATACCAGGAATAGACAAGAAGTCGATGGCTCATTTGCCGTTCCTACACAGGTATGCATTATCAGGTATTTCAAACATGTTTGATTGACTTCTATGAATGCACCGGCGCAGGCATGATTTCTATGGATGCAAATAGTAGACAGCGGCGACCTGCAAACAATAGATAGTCGATGATTGGATTTGATTCTCTTTTGCTTTCGAAATTATGAAACCTATAGATGTATTCAGTCTTATAATTCAGCAAGCTCTTAGTTTGATGTATGCCATGTTTTTTTGTGCAGGCAGCCTGCAACAATGTGCTTCTTGCTGTTCCAACATTCGTCTATGCTTTAAATAACTATTTAAAGTTCACCATGAAGGTAATTATATTGTAGAAGTTTATGTACATTACATTCATGAGAGCTTAACATCAGCTCTCTTTATTTTGTTTGGTTTATAAGTTAATTTTTTATATTCGTTGGGATTTTCAGTTGTTTTGTTGCATTTTCATCAATTAATTATTCATAAAGTATGAGGTATTAATTTCCCTTTTTATTTTCAAAATGGTCTACTATACTACATGAGTTCTAAACATGGTGAATATTTGGCTGCATCCTCGCTAGGTTGTAGCAAGTTAGATATCCATATGGAAGCGCAATGTGAACAGAAGTATATTTTTGTCACAAGGTGGTCAATTTCCCGGGGTACTTTTATGTGGTAACTTACATGTTATTATTCTTAATGAAATTGCATGCTATCATATTAAAATGCTTATGTTGGGATGTCAACATCTATTATGCAAGTGAGCGTAACATCTCATTTGATTGCATCCTTGCAGCTATGTGGATGTAATCACCAACAACAATGGTCAAATATTTAGGTTGGGGGTTGTTAAGATTGAATTGTCTGTGCATGAAGATACCACTAGAGCAATTCTATGATACATGTGACTTTTATATATTGTTTCATCAATTTATAATTTTAATTTAATACTTGGGCTAATCTTGATATGTTTGATCACACAGTTCAACCATTGGGGATAAAATATTCCCTCATGCATGCAGTCTCTTGGTATACAACTGAAGTTGTACACAATTTGACTCTGCTAAGAAACGGGACCAGGTGGCAATCAAGGTAACTTTTACCTATCTCTGTTGTATTATCAAGGTCTCGAAAGTGTTCATCTCATTTTATTGCTTTTGACTGTAAGAATGATAGTATATGTATGCTAATTAATAATTTTAAACAATAGGTTAGATTGTCAAACGTTCCAAGCCTGAAATATTTCTGTGAACATGCGTCAAACCTTCAAAATGGAACAAATACTTTGAAAGCTCTCACATTAGCGATGTTATTATTACAGAGGTGTGATTTTTCACTGCATTTACATTAGCTTTGTTCTGTGAGTATTGAGGTGGCAAAATATTAGCAGCTGATTTAATTATAGGCCAATATCTAGGGATGAGCGTGCAGTTATAATGCTATATAGATCAATGACACTTGCAGTATGTTTTTTGCATAGCTACTTGAAACTCATGGTTGAAAACTATCTGATATCTTTTTGAATATACAGCGGCTGAAGTGGAAGACATTGAGGGGCTGAACTGGAAGACGTTGAGGATATTGGGTGAGTTCAGTCACTGCTGTGAAAGGCCCCATGGGCAACTAAATACCTAAATAAGCTTATGGGCCCGGGATTTATGACTTAAGTTGCCCATAAGGGGTTACAAACTTAAGATATTTCAGGGTAGTATAGGTTGCGAAGGCCTGTATTTCGGACATTTAGCATTTACTTGAGTAACATCGGAAAGACTTGACTTAACTTCAAGTCTCTCTTGGAATCTCCTTACTTCCCTGCAACAGTGAGGTCATCATACCTGTTTTTAGCCCCACTTAAGCTTTTATCAACAGATGGATCTCGGCTTCATAATGTCTCAAGTTATGCCAATTATGGAGCATTGAAATCAATGGGAAGTTTTGCAGCTGAAATGTGTGCACCCCATTGCCTACCTCTTTTGCTCGCACCTTTGTCTGACACAGAAGCAGAATCGGTATGTATAATGCTTAGAGAATTCTTGAAGTGTATGAACCTGCAAGCTGTGAAGACACTTGTATTGCCAGTGATTCAAAAAATTCTGCAGGCTGGTTGCAAACTCTTGTCTTCATTTTGTGGCTTAAACGCGTTTTACATTTTGTAGACTTCTTAACATGAGACTTAGTTTTCAGAGAACAGGTTATTCATGTATGAAGGTCTCACTTCTTCAAGAGTCATTTGTACGTGAGTTATGGAGCAAGATTGGTAAACAAATATATCTAGAGAATGTACATTCTATGGTTCTATCGAATTTATTTGTTTCTCCTCATAAGAGTTCATCTGGAGCTGCCTCTGTGCTATTGATTGGCTCAAGTGATGAGCTCCCTCTGTGCTATTGATTGGCTCAAGTGATGAGCTTGGCGTTCCTGTTACAGTTCATCAGGTTTGATAAGCTATAAACTTCTCAATATTCTGATTCGAGAAATGAGGTCATTGAATTATAACTCATAAAGCTGGTATTTACTTGACTAACTCTCCACACTTTTCTCAGACAATATTACCTTTGATTTAATTTTTCGGGAAGGGGATTTGCAGTGATGGAATTGATGTCATTGTTAGAATCGGTAAATAACACTTTTTATATGTAAAGAGATGATAAATTTGTATTGTAAAATATTCTTAACCTTTCAAGCTAATGAGTCTTAAGTCTTAACATTCAGGTGGTCTTTTTGGTGAAAGTTTTATCGTCAAACAGATTCTTCCATTACTAAAAAATGTAGTGCGCTCTTGCATTGATGTCTCCAATGCGAGTAGGCCTGAGCCGGTGTAGAGTTGGAGTGGCTTGGCTCTTATGGATTGTCTAATGACATTAGATGGGATAGTGAAATTGTTGCCGAATGAGGTGGTCGTCAAAGAGGTGATTGAGGTATAATTTTTTTTAGCAATATATACTCCCTGATCAAGGAACTCATGTGATAGTGCATAATTGCATTAATGACTGACTGAAACTTTCCAGGATGGAGGTTGCCTTTATATTCAGCTTCTCATGATTCCCAATTTGGGGATTCCATCACTTCAGGTAACTTTTGCAGCAATGAATGCCATTGCCCTATTTAAGATCAGAGATAATCAGACACTTGGAATAGTTGTAACCCTTAGAGGAAATGTAAGTGACTTCCTTTTTGCTATAACATTAATCTTTATACAAATAAATAGTGCATAGATATTAAAGATTTAAATGAACAGAAGTCACTTCTTTTTAACATTTTTTTTTCATTCAGGTGATCGTAGAGATAGCGTACATATTTGCTCAATATACACATATTACAGTGTTATTGTGTACACCATGGTGTCATTCGAATGGACCATCACCTGACCAAGTTCTTCTAGTTCTTCCTTCTACTTTTTTTCATTCATGTACATCACATACTATGGAATGATGAGTATTGATGGTTGTATCTGTTACACCAAATGACTAGATAGCAGTCATTTTCGCAGCCGGTTTTACCTGCTATTCAATGTCTTATGAGAATTTTATCCCACAACCCGTAAGTCAACTATTTATGATTTCTTTCTTTTTTAGAAAATTAATCCATATAAGCTCGAGTTAACTTATAATTGTTGGTCTATCTTAAATTTTAGAAATTTACGATATGGTGGATTTGGTACTACTTGTCACAACTCACCATTTCAGGTCATTTCGGGAACTTTGGAAAAACACTATTCATAAATCACTATTCATCAAAACACTATTCATCGTTTTACTATTCATCATTTTCGAGGTCATTTGGATATTCTGAGAAACATTTGGGAAATTTACTATTCACTAAACACTATTCATTTCCGGAAAAGTTTTCATCATTCACTTGCATTACTCATTTTATCGTAAATTTAGTTTACGGGTATTCAAATTCGCGTAACCGGATTGGTTTAGGTGCGAATTCATTTCATTAGTGCTAAGGACACTGCATACGGACTGGAGATAGTCTGCATATCATCATAACAGCATTTTCATGTTATACCACTCTCAGGATTTTCAAATTACTATATTCAGTACATTTAACGTTTTTACGTATAAGTATTTATAGTAAACGTTAACACCCGGTTTATACACGACGAATATATCTAAATATTCCCACGATGGTCCCGACATATTTTTATATCCATTTTAACATCATACAACTTATAACATTCAGTTACCCAGTATTTTGGAAATTTATTTTATTTATAACGTACGCGTATGAATATTACGACAGTTTTCGTGAAAACTAAACATTAATCACCCGATCACTCAGTAAATGTACTCAACATATTTTTAATATGTTTTTAACATTATTATAACATTATTTTCATCCCGGTTAACTTTGTGAACGTTTATTGCTATTAAACCCGGTACCCGATTTTAACGAATAACACGTAATAACACTTAACGATACACTAGATTTCTAATTAAATACCAAGCACCCCTAACCCCCTCCTTGGCTCACCAAAACAGGCCACATGAACCCTTTTAACCTCTAGCATTAATCTCCTAAGTATTAAACTAATAAACTCTAAAAACCTTACTTTACCAAAAATTCAAGAATCATAAATCACACTTTTAGATAAGTTAGATTTTTTTTTCTCATCTTCTTCATCCTCTCTAGCAAACCCACGACTTTTTCCCAACTCCATGATCAATCCATGGTTTTCAAAAGTTTAAAGCACCAAAGTTATTCATTTTATCATTCTAATCAAGATTCTTGCATCAAACACACAAGTAATCCAAGGTTTCTAGCCATCTAATCATCTCATTTTATCAAGTAAGTTATCAACTTTATTTTTACATGAAACATCTTATATTTACTTGTATTACATGATTTCCATGCTAAAAACCATGTACAACTAGCTATACCACCACTTATTTGGTCAAAAATGGAACATACAAACCCTAACTTTTTGGTTATGAATCCCCTTGCTATAATAACTTGGTTAGGAGTCCATGGCACCTTAAGAAGGTGTATGGTAGGATTAGATTAGCTATGTGGTGATTACAAGAGGTTTGATGATGGTAGAAATTAGTTTTAAACCTTGAAAACTTGATTTGGAACCTATTTTAGACATGCTGTCCCGTTTTGTAAAAATCTGGAAAATCAGTAAACACCAAGGAAACTTTGGCAAAATTTTTAGAAAATACTTTCAAAAACGAATCCGTAGGCGAAAGAACGGATTCAAAAGAGCTTATAACGAAGAAGTTATGATTTTTGCAATATTGTTGACGAAAAGTATTTTCTGGAAATTTGTTTGCTGTTGGACGTTTTTCATGGTACAAAAAGAGACTTTAGACGTAACCCGGAGGAGCCGAGCTTTCCAAAATATATTACTACATACTAAGACGTAACCGTGGACATAAAGAACAAGTAAAACGGACAAGTAACGACAAAGATATTCACGTTTGAATATCGGCTAAAACCACTTTATATTTGACAGCTTTTATTAAATTTGGCACAAAAACTACGAAGTACATTTTTGAGCTAGAAGTAATATTAAGTACCAAGCTTTATAACTAAAGTAGTATTAGTTATTACGAGTTTATTTTCATCATTTCAAGGATTACAAACCGAGTATTTCAATGCTAACATGGAAACTTACGATATATATATATATAAGTATATATATTACAACTAGCTTATTATATTTTCTAATAGCAATATTTTTTCCAAATTCTTGGATTATATATTTTGATAACACAAGTGTTTTTCCAAAGACTAGAGTGGTATAGAAACATGAGCATGGACATTCATAACATCATTTGGTGATCTAAAGTAGATCGTTCATCATTCATATTAGGTTGCGGTTAGAGATCGAACCTCATTTCTGTGTATACACTTTTGTCATCGTAGCTGTTGCATCAGGTGAGTCATAGCCCCTACTCTTTTAATTGTTTTATCAACTCTTTGGGGGAGATACATGCTACTACTTGCTTACTTGTACGAATTCACATAACATTATACTTGATAACATTATACTTGATTACATTATACTTGATAACATTATACTTGATTACATTATACTTGATTTCATTATTCTTGATTACATACATACCTGATTGATACATGCACACATACTTACTATTATACTTTGGGAAATGGCACCCAGTAATCATACATACATACAGATTTCCAATGGCCCCAGATTAAGTTGCTGGGCACAACCATGGATACATACATACAGATTTCCAATGGCCCCAGATTTAGTTCTGGGCACAACCATGGAGACATTTATACTTCCAATGGCCCCAGATTAAGTTTCTGGGCACAACCATGGAGATATACATACTTAAGTGAGGTCTTCGGAGATGAAGTGTAGACTCACTACTAATTGCTTAACTGTTGTTATGAACTTATACATATCTTAATCAAATTATATTGTAGCAGTGGGTTGTAAACACACAGGTTACAAGTCTCTTATGGCGGGACTTGCAACTGAGTGGATTTACGATGCCTTTGCTGTGTGAACATTCTTTATAGGCTTTTCAACTGTATGGAGACAAACTCTATGAACTCACCAACCTTTGTGTTGACACTTTAAGCATGTTTATCTCAGGTTAGAAAGGCGATAGCAGGTGTGTGGAGCTGAGAGTCTTAGGGCATGCTTTTGGAGACTTTCACTTTTATTGTTTACCATTCGATACACTTTAAAAACTTATGTATTATTCTACTTTGGGATCTTTGTTTTGTAAACTATGACTTTTATCTATTCGAATGGTAACTTTCCAAAACGTCTCATTTAGAGTTCGTTTTCTATATCTTGTACTTTGTGCCCTGAAGTAGCATCCCAATGACACAGTCTTCCGCTGCGGTATTTTGGGGGTGTTACACTACTGGATCTGTCCCATGGCATGGACCGTGTACGGATGCATTGTTTCACATTATCATGATATAGATACTCCTATCACGGTGCCTGAGATGTCACCAGACCCAACCACAATTATAGTTGTAGTTTTTGTTGGTTGGAATATACCATCTTTGTACTGCTTGAAAGAAAACCACAATCTCCATGATGAAACTAAATTTAAGATTGATTTATTTGTAAGTTATTACATGTGATCATTGTTCACTTGATTCTTTTAACTATATGAAAACACATGTACAATTTGTAGAGTAAAAAAAACATCTGTTTCTTTGTAAATAATGACAACAAGCAAGCAAATATTGCCATTTCATGTGTCATCCTAATATGAATTGCTTATTGACGGCTGTATCATACTATCATACTCTCAAACTCCAGTTATCTATACTTTCTACTTGAATTTTCTTATTGTGTATGTTACACCTAATTTGTTTTATTGGTTGTATATTTTTTGGTTTAGGCCAAAAGTGCGGTGCAGATGCGCAACCTAATGTCACAACTAAACCAGTCACTGACACACCTCGCCTACAATTTGGTAACTTTTGTTTCTACATATTTACCTTTCCTCTTTATTGGTTACTATTCTAATATAGTTTGCACTACTAATGAGCAGGTCACGAGTTTTAAATACGTTGAACTATGTATTTTGATTCCGACGCTGACAGTGGTATGTCCTACACCATATTCCAAAAGAATTAACTAATTCAAAGATCACACTCATTCTTTTAAAATTTATTGTTGCTTACAGGAAGACGTTATGGTTAAAGCCATGGAACTTCAGTTGGTTAGAGTCAATGATGTAAGTTATATAGAGTTAGGTTTTTTTATTGTTCATGAAGCCATTTGTTGACACACAAAACATTTTACAATTATTTTAGACTCTAAGAGTTCCAAAACATTGTAGAATATGGAAACATATTTCATATAAACTACCACACTAGAAAGAGGCAGCTTAATAAGGCCATAATATTAGACCTTAAAAACAGAAGTTGTAGGTTGTTGTCAAAGGCTAATAATGTAATGCTTGAAGGTACTTATTACTAAAGATATGTATATCAATGAGCATTGGACGGAGAAATAATTTTATGTGAATAAGAAATTGAGTCATTCATGTTTGGATTAAATCATATTTCGAATTAAACCTTGATGTTTTTCATCTTTTCTTTTTTATCATATACTTTAGGTGAAATTTTTGACTCATTTAGTAGTGGAGTCCCAGCCCGTCTACCTACTACAGGGAATACAGGAGCATGATCAAGGACGCCTATCCTAAATCCTAAGCATGTCTTTTATGATCAAGGTTGTGGCATGGTTTTGTCCTGCAAAGAAGAATCTGATACGGTATTCACATCGTTTTGTATGCAAAGAAATATGTTTACTTATCATTTTGAGAAGGACATGTGCCTGCACCTGGAAGTTACAAAAAAAAAAAAAAAAAAGAAAAAAAAAGGCATGATCATTTTTGTTTTTGTAGAGCGATTGTTCTTTTTTATCAACTTGGCTAAACCATGTTACATTCTTTTTACAATCTTCCCTTTTGGTTTGAAAATAAAAATGTTTGAACTTTGAAAAAATTAGAAGTAATATGTTTGACTTTATCTTTTTCATAACGACATGCACCTGGAATTTACGAAGTGCTTTGTCTATCTTAGTATTGAAAACCACAAGAACATTCACGCAGGTCTCATCAACTATTGTGTTCTTGCTGGTGAGGCTTATTCAAAGGCACTTGAAGTTGCTCATGAAAGAAATCAAAAGGTACATTACTTTTTTCAATTGCACTATAAGAGACTCATTTAATAGAGGTGGTGGTTGGGTAATTGGTTCAAATTTGACATTCGGTTGGCTTTTGTGTTGAATACTTTTAGCACTGATAGAATATTTGGAAATTCAGATTCCGTTCTCTACATCTATAAAATAATTTATGTTCACCGAATTAAACAAAAATAATGAGTCTTAGGCCCTTTGTAGTTACTTTTTTATATGTATATTAGACACGCCGATCGTTTATTAAAAGTAGTAGCTTGAAATGGCTACTTTTTGACCCTTTTTAGCTGATTGGTTTAACTTATTAGTTGCCTTATTTCATAATCACATATAATTGGTAACAAAATCAGTTACATTGTTGATAAAAAGAAGTGAAATTTTGATGCTGAAATGGGACTGAAATGGTTATGTTTGCGAGGTGAAGTGTTGGCTTACGGGATGAGACGGGTGGGTTCCAGTGCTGAAACAGGGCAGGATGAAGGTAAAGCCATGTTCCTATATTTCGTGACATGTAACTCTTATTATCCAATGCATTCCAACTCGATCTTTCTATTAATAACTCTTTTTTGTAAAGCCCCAAATCACATGCATGACACAAAGAACTACCAGTCTTATTACTAATACAATTTATGCCATAAGTGATGATGCAACTCAACTTAGTAGAGTAGCACAAAAGGTATTACTACTTTATATCCTCTGAAACCAATGGTCCCAACTCACATGAATCTTGTCATCTTTAAATGTTGTATTTAATTATTATGATATTTGGATCTTAATGGTTTAACTTGAACCAATGTTGTTACAAGCATGTAACCCTATCATTTTAAATAAATTAATGACCTATTATATATTTATATTTGTTTTTTTTGTTATTTTTAGATGTTTTAGAATTTCCACTAAAGCTTAATTTTAATTTTTATCTTATTAAAAAAATGTTGCTAAAAGGCCAGCTTAATGATGCTAAATGGTGGCATTTCCTTCCTGCTTTAGAAAATTATTGAAAGATGGCATCAAGAGAGTCTATCGTACGAGCCCACTACGAGTGCCTGGAAATGATCTCAACATAAATTTATACTTTGTACAGGATGGCCTTGCACATGCCAGTTTTTTAAATATATTGTCACAAAAATAGTATGTTGATCATAACTAAATTTTTCTAAAGTTTTCTTAAGGTTCAAGTGTTCAATTCCAATTCATTTTAATTTCGGAACAAGGATAAGACCTAGGAGTTTATACATTCTTAATAGGAATTATAATAATTTATGTTAGTTTTGTTTTGACCCATTTTCTATTGTGCTGATATGGCCACCTCTAATAAAACTTACAAATTTCTATAGGTTATGTGTTGGGTCATTTAGAATCGGACAAAACGGTACAGTTGCTATGAACCTTCATTGTGAATCTACTTATTAGTGTTCAGATTAATAATGGACCATTAAGGATATCATGGAGATTAGGTTGATATGGAAAGATATATCCCCAATGTATCGACACAAATATACTCAAGGAAAACATTAACGTTTTCAAATAGACAAGTATCATTTATAACCATCTTGAAATTTATATTGCCTCAATGTTAAAATTGTAGGCTGATTTATATACTTTATCTACCAGAATACAAATCAAAGCATGTGAATTCAATACCTCTAAACATGTGTTACGCAACATGTGTATCCTTAGTTGACTAGATTTAAAAAGGTGTGGATCACCGCTATTGTGGTTACATGATGTACACTTTTCAACCATTTTTTACCACCATTCTTTCATTATAGTAAAATATGTTAACGATAATTATAAGTCATGCCCGCCCATCGGGCGGGCTTTGAAATCTAATATATATATATATATATATTATATATATAGATATATATATATATATACATATATATATATATATATATATATATATATATATATATATATATATATATATATATATAGGGTGGGGTTATTATAAAAAGGGTCTTATAATAAAAAGTGTAGGAAGGATTGTGGGAGTGACATGTGTCACCCCCTTGCCACATCATATGACACGTGTCACCCCACCCCCACCCACCCCCCCCCCCCCCCCCCCCCGCCCCCCCCCCCCCCCCCCCCCGCCGAAAAAAAAAAATTCCCGCCAAAAAAAAATTTTTTTTTTAGGCAAAAAAAATTTTTTTTTTTTTTCCCGCCAAAATTTTTTAGTGCATCACAGTTATAAAGTTACTGCATCACGGTTATAAAGTTACTGCATCACGTTTACTGCATCACAATTATGATTTTACTGCATCACGGTTACTGCATTCATGGTTTTAATGTTACTGCATCATGGTTATAAAGTTACTGCATCATGGTTATAAAGAAACTGAATTATCATAAGTTTTATGCATCATATATGTATGTAACTGCATCACAATTAAAATACGATTCTTTTTTAAGTTTTGGTGCATCTTTATTATAAGTTACTGCATCATAGTTAATAGTTTGAGTGCATCAGCTATGTTGCAGTAACTTATAACCTTAATGCACTAAAATTTAAAACTGTGATGCAGTAACTTTTATAATTGTGATGCAGTAACTTTATAACTGTGATGCACTAAAAATTTTTGGCGGGGAAAAAAAAAAAAAATTTTTTGCCCCAAAAAAAAATTTTTTTTGGCGGGAAATTTTTTTTTTTTTTTTTTGCGGGGGGTGGGTGGGCTGGGTGGGGGGTGGGGGTGGTGACATGTGTCATATGATGTGTCATATGATGTGGCATAAGGGGTGACACATGTCGCCCTCACAATCCTTCCTACACTTTTTATTATAAGACCCTTTTTATTTTAACCCAAATCTATATATATATATATATATATATATATATATATATATATATATATATATATATATATATATATATATATATATATACATATATATATACATATACATATATACATATATACATATATATATATTATATACATATTTATATATACATACATACATATATATATATATATATATATATATATATATATATATATATATAGGTTTGGGTTAAAATAAAAAGTGTGTTATAATAAAAAGTGTAGGAAGTCACCAGGTGCTGCCAAGTGTCCCAATTAGTTCCCCCCCCCCCCTTTTTTTTACTTGCAGGGGTATTATCGTCAATTTACCAACAATTATATAATTCATTTTTTTTTTCTTATTTTCATCTCTCCCAATTCTCCTTCTTTCCCACCAATCGTTCTACCAATTCTCCTATTCCCCAACGCCTTCTATCAATCATTTCCACCATGCACCACCGTCTTCAACCCCGCGTTCCACCATCTTCACCACCGACTTCACATCATTCCACCGTACCTTCCGTTTCATATACCTTCACCATCGTTCACAATTGTTCCCCACGGTTCCCCACTCTTCATCGTTGTGTAATCATCCATATCCACCGTAACTCAACGATTTGATGTCCTGATCTTAATTAAACAACGATGCTGGAGATGTTGAGTGATTCATCAAACATAAATGGGTGTAATTAATCAAGAGTTACTGATAGTAAGATCCTAACTCAAACACCTATAGTTTGATTTTTAGTTTTTTATTGACCTAAATATGTTATATTCGAATTTTGATTCAAACTACATCATGTTTCCTTCTAGATCTGAAACAAAATGTAGAAAAAAATAGATACAAAACGTGTTTAGGAAAGGTGCATACAAGGTGTTTGATAAAATGTCTTATTAGGACTTTATGACTGTGATGCACTAATTTTACACTGTGATGCATCGTTTGTATAATATTTAACTTTTTTTCAGTATGATGCAATATTTTTTAATTGATGATGTCTATTGAATCAGCAAATAGTAATGAGTGTAGTTCATCATCTGTTAATGATTGTAAGAACTTAATATAAAAGCTATTGTGTTTTTTGCGGTTTTTATGTCTTTTATTTTGTATTTTGATGATTTTATTTTTGTATGTTAGTTATTCATTGTTTTATTATTTTGTTTATGTGTTTGTTAATGTTTTAATAAGTTTAGTAGTTTTTCATTAAGTTGTAGTAGGTATAAAACTATGATGTAGTAAGATTATCAATTTGTTAAAATGTTATTACTTTTTGTATCAGATTTCTTGTAGTGTATTTTTTGTATTTTGATGACTAGTTATATTAGTATTATGCAGTGTTTGTAATAGTATAATGCAATAGATATAGGACTAGAATAGATAAGCCTATGCAACGGAAAGAAAATGATTAACTAGCATAAATTAGAGATAATTTTTCACTTTGATGTAGTAGAAATAATATTGCACTTTAAAATACTCTTTGAATTTTAATGGATTTATGCAACGGAGACAATACTATGTTGCAGTACAGATAATACATCAAAATTGAAAGTGATGAGGTGGAGGCACGAATAATACATCAAAATCCATTTACGAGAGATGCATGTTGGTCTGAACAATATAATGAAGTTGCTGGACTCATTTCAGAAAAGAAGATCCACATCAAAAGCTTTTTTATTTTCATTTTTTCCATTTTTTGGAATAAGTTCGGTACAGAAACATATTCCTTACAAATCATTGATTCAATTGTAGAAAAACGCGTATCATAAAGATCATCAATGCCAACATTATCTTAGTTTTATGAAATATCATACACATCTTTTTGTGTTCATTTTTTGGGTGATTTATAGTTTTATTTCTAGTACATCTCTATTAAATGATTGTGCATCACAATGTAATTCCCAGTGCATCACTTTGTTGTTTAATATCTCCGGGGTATGATAGTTATAATGTTATTCCATTAGAGTTCAAAATCCAATGCATCACTGTGTTATTTTTACTGCATCACATTGTTTTTACAGAACATCAATGGAACATTATAATAGTATTATCAAATATCATATAGTTTCTTTTTTGTTCTCTTATTTAGTGCATCATAGTTTTCTATATAGTGCATCACTATAATTAATACTGCATCATAGTATTATTCCAGGTGCATGTTTATTTACTACATCGCTATTATATGTTTGTGAAGAACAGTGTCATTTCCAGTGCATCTCAGTGTTTATGTTAAGGCATTACAGTTAATGTATCTTGGTGTCATTTCTAGTGCATCACAATGTTTGTTTTACTGCATCACATGTATATATACAATTTTATGCAACCAATTTTTACACTGTGATGCACTTGATATATATGTTAGGATGCACCAGTTGTATACACTATGATACACCAGGTGTATACACTGTGATGCACTAATATTTAGTGAATCACAGTTTATAATCTAGTGCATCTCATTCAGAATCACCAGTAATCAAAATTAGTTAATATTAAAAAAAAAAACATTATGCTCATTATGAGGAACAATACTTAATATTAAACATTCAGTCATCCCAAGTGTTACAACTAAAAATCTGAAATGACAATTAATACTTAGTAGAATTTACAACAGTGTTTGAAATGACAATTAATATTTCTCTATAAATCTCAACACTTCAAATCTCTCTCATTGATACATGAATTCTTTCACATATTAGGTTGATCTTACTCCATTTTCAGAATTTAGAATCTTGCCCATCTCGTTGCCCTTTACATGACGTTTCCTTAGCAAGTTGTTACAAACATGCTAACCTGTGAGTACCAAGATAAATTATTAAACTAATGCACTATTTTATAACGAACTTATGCACTTAATATAAACATAACAAATTTACTTATTCAAGTTCTACTCACTAGTTCATATAGAAGATCCTTGTTACAACCAAGCATACAAACATAGTTACGCACATAATACAACCTACACAAAGCCTAATGCATCCTTATACACCACATGTGAGGAGCTACTGCATCATAATGCAAAACCAAGTGCATCATTCATACAACCAAGAAGCTAAAACACACTTCGATACATAAGGAAGCCTACATATACCCTAATGCAGCCATATACGAGACAGCTGAAATCCTACTGCATCACAGTTTAAAAGCAAGTACATCATAGATACAACCAATCGGAAAAACAAATTTTTACACATAATACAACCTGCGAGTATCCAAATTAAGCCATATACGCAAGAACTGAACAACTATTGCAAAAAAATTCAAAACTTAAGTGCATCGTTCATAAAACCTAGAAAACAAACAAATTTCGACACACAATACAACCTGTGCGTAGCTTAATTCAACATTATACGCAACAAATGAGGAACTACTGCATCATTCTTCAAAATTAGGTGAATCGTTCATTCAAAAGAACAAATAAACACATTTTGACACATAATATAACCTACCGAGTAACCTAATTCAGTCTTATAAGCGAAAGCTGAACATCTACTGCATCACAGTTCAAAATCAGGTGCATCAGACAAATAACCAACCACACAAACACATTTACGCACATAACGCAACCTACGTTTAACTTAATTCATCCTTAAATGCTGAAACTAAACACCTACTGCATCTCTGTTTAAATTCAAGTGCATCGTAACATCAATCAAGCATACATACACATTTTTGCACATAACGTAAACAATGCCTAACCTAATTCACACTTATATGCTGAAACTAAACACCTACTGCATCGTAGTTTAAATTCAAGTGCATCGTAATATCAATCAAGCATACATATACATTTTTGCACATAACAAAACCTATGCCTAACTTAATTCACCCTTATATGCCGAAACTAAACATCTACTGCATCTCAGTTTTAATATAAGTGCATCACAACATCAACCAAGCATGCATACACATTTTTGCACATAATGAAATCTACGCCTAACCTAATTCACCCTTATATGTTAAAACTAAACATCTACTGCATCTCAGTTTTAATTTAAATGCATCGCAACATCAACCAAGCATGCAAACACATTTTTGCACATAACGAAAATTATGCATAACCTAATTCACCCTTACATGCTGAAACTAAACACCTACTGTATCTCAGTTTAAATTCAAGTGCATCATAACATCAATCAAGCATACAAACACATTTTTGCACATAATGAAAATTATACCTAACCTAATTCACCCTTATATGCTGAAACTAAACACCTACTGCATCACTGTTTAAATTCAAGTGCATCATAACATCAATCAAGCATACATACACATTTTTGCAAATAACGAAAATACTCCTAACCTAATTCACCCTTATATGCTGAAACTAAACAACTACTGCATCTCAGTTCAAATTTAAGTGCATCGCAACTTCAACCAAGCATGCAGACACTTTTTTACACCAAACCAAAACTATGCCTAACCTAATTCACCATTATATGTTGAAACTATACACCTACTGCATCTCAGTTCAAAATTAAGTGCATCGCACATATAACGAAACATACAAAAGCAAATAACCT